>JAQHUG010000552.1:262092-286897 GCA_028555095.1 Dicrostonyx torquatus | reverse complement strand
ATGACTGTCTGGTAACACATGTTCACTGATGCAATAGCAATGCAAATTCCTGGTATAATACTATCAGATAACTAATATAAGTTAGAAAAGATACAAGAGATTTTAGAAAAACACGTAATTAGTCATCTGAATTTGCAGATTGATAACGATAATGTTCCCCTGGTTGGAACACTTTGTTGTTGGAGACGCACATTACACAGTAACCACCTCAACTAAAGTGCATTAATTCTGTATCATACAATTTTGGAAATATTTTTATCCAACAAAGAATAACATGGAAAATTCAGAAACCCAACATGAGAGCTGAAGTTTCAAGAAGAGACCAATTGCTTCCATTGAGACCTTTGTCTCTCTGAAGTGCCTGGTTTGTATTTGGATCAGCTTTCCTTTGAAATGTTGAGAAAAGTATGGACCAAGATGTAGGTTGGGCTAAGTCAATACATACTTGTAGGAGGTTCTTCTGGACCAGGTTTATTATAACCTAGAAAATACAAGACATGTTAGAGGGTGGAAGAGCAAGGGAAAGGATTCTGCATGCTTTGGCCTATATGGTTACAAACCACACCTAAAGAGATTAGTGAAGATCTATTCATGTTATAAGATCTGACAAATCATAATGGAGAAGGATTTCTTGGTATTTCAACTATACCCATCTCTTCCTGTACCTCTAGAACATGCAATAGGTTCTTATAAAACATATTTCCCACCTTACTTCCACAATAATATGCCTCAATACACACCATTATTTTTTATTCTGACACTATATATCCATCCAGAATATCCTTATTGGCTGTTTACTATGAGTTGTATTCCATTTTCATTTGACGTATATTACACGAATAGACAGTGATTAAAAAAATACAGTGTGTGCGTTCCCACTATAGTTCACATTAAGAAACAATACAGATGAGATTTATTTGTTCTTTGCATGATGAATAAGGTACGGTTTATAGTAAATGCTTATTGGAAATGAAAACAGGGTGAAAATTATACATCAATCCTTGTGATGGTTTAGTGATTAAATATAAAATGCAGAATGACAAAATTTCAATCAGTCAAAACTCAATGTAGGAAAAGCACGTGCCTTTTCAGTTCTGTGCTTTGTTTGCTTTCGTTAAATTCAGAGTAATGTGGATACATTGAATCTCCTTGCCCATATCATAGGGTATTGTTGTTAAAATGGCTTGACAATTGACAAGACATAAGCTCATTGAATTAACAAGTCTCTGAATATTTCTGCAAGAAATTCTCTCTATCTAGTTAGTTAGGGTGGACAAACCAACTGTGAATAAATATCAGTGCCGTAAACTTTGGGATACATTCTTGGAAGTAGAAACAAAAAGGAGCAGAGAAGTTCATCAAACATACTCATTTCCTTCTGCTTCCGGACTTTGTATACAATATGACCATATGCCAATACCTCCTTGTCCAACTATTTGTATGTGCTCCATGAATTCTGGAAATGAAGTGCTATGAACCTAAAATAAACTGGTCTAGACAGTGCTATCAATAGAATTGACAGAGGTAGAAAAGAATAACAGATGGCTGGGGACATTACACAGTAACCACATATCATGCTCACCATTCACATGTAAACTTTCTTTGTCCACTGTATAGTTGCCCAGTTGGGTTATTCCATTGGTCAGGTTGCTCAGCTCTGAGTACAATCCCTGGGTGTCCAACACAGGATGTGTAAGGTCGTGCAAGTATATGCAGATGACTTCTACACCAGTGGCAGTTCCATTCTTCTCAGGCCTAGATCAAGAGGAGTAGAGACATTAGAAAAAATGTAATGTAGATAGGAATCAGAAGGAGGGCAAACACGAAGAGAGACAACAATAATAGATTTTTGGCAAATGCACACCTGAGAGAATCCAGTCTGCAACTTGAGTTGAAAGAACCATTATGGAGCAATGGTTCCATCTGGGGAGAAAAACAAAGAAAATAATGAAAATAAAATTTGGATAGAGTTGGTAGATGTGATTTATACAAGCAGAAGCTACTGTAATGAGGGTCTCACCAGGTTCTTTAGGAGGGTCTCAGTGGAGTCGAACACAGCTGAGCCATTGCTGATATTTGCTGAATATGGGAGGTTGGAAATAGTGAAGCTGACTGAGACATTTTTCAAGTGGTGCCCCACAGCTGAAAGAGATGAGAAGAGATACACCCAAAAATTTACCTGTGAGCACACTGGAATCAAGTCATATCTCCTTTTGCTTCTCACCTACCAACATAAACAGCCTACCTACAACTTGAATATCTCATCTTTATGACACACCCAACTAACCTTTCTGAACGCTCCTAACATATTTTGTGTGTACTTTCCTGTCATAACAGTATCCGCTCTTATCCACACGGTCACCCTATCAGGCTCACAGGATACACTGTCTAAGGGACTTTTTCTACACTGAACTTTAGAGGAGTCTTCAGAAAAGAAAGTCTCATTGGGACTGCCCCGTTACTTCTACAACTCATAGGTCTTTGTGAAGTTTCAGATTTTAGTTTGTTTTGATTTGTCTTTCAAGGCCCTTCCCAATCTGGTTTTTAATGACCTTTTAGCTTTGGTTATTATAAGTCTGGACCTATCATCCTGTCTTTATGGGCTCTGGACTGGAAATGGAAAGGCTATATTGGGAGATGAACTTTATGCTCCATGGATGCCAACTTCCTCTCATTTATCCCAGTATACTATGTTTTTCTAGGTCACAGAACCCTCATTGTTGATATAATTTCTAGCAACACTTCATGTCCTACTTATCTTGACCACTCCTAGTCAGAATGAGAGATTCAAATCAGGATGAACTGTCTCTAGAAAGTCCTTTTTTCTCTATATCACATGAGATGCATGCCCACGCCAAATTCCTCATTGCAGTGCAATTCTCTGTATACCCTGCAATACCAGTGGTTGTATGAGGCTTGGCAATGGATTGAATTGCTACTATAATCTTTGTGTCTGATGATGGCTATGGAACTAGGTTCTTCATATCCTTTCATCTAGAGCTTATATATAGAAATCAGACTGTGGGACAAGGATCTTATAAAAATAGAAATAGGTTCTCTGATACCTGTGATGGATTCTGTTTGCATAGGTATTGATGGAAAAGGCAGTGTGGTAGTGGCTGACTTAGGATCTGTTGAAAGGGATGTCATCAGGGATGAGAAAATCCCCAATGTATTTAGAGAAGCCCATGAAGCAGTAGTTCAAGGCAGAGCAACCATTTGTGTGTAGATAACACTCAAAAGTGGTCAAAAGAGCAAATGGGTGATAATGTTGAAAGAGCCTGTAAATAAAATTAACTCAGCTATTGAGTGAGATGGTTGGCCATAGAAAGGTGGACAGTAATTGAATTGTTAAATAGATAGGTAGAAAGAATGGATAGTTGAAGGGTCAACCCAAAATTCAAGAATAATAAGTATTTGGAGAAATAGAAGGAAGGAAAGAGGAAACAAATAACATGTAAGTAAAAGAGCATGATGAATGGTGGGGAAGTGCATGAATTGACAGATTTGTGTTAGGGTAAGTGTATGTATGTGTTGGGGTAAGTATATGCATGGGGCTGGAGAGATGGCTAAGTGGTTAAGAGAATTGCTTGCTCTTCCAATTTTACTGAGTTCAATTCCCAGCGACCCAAATGGTGGTTTACAACCATCTATAAAGCAATCTGGTGCCCCACTAAGAAAGAGACCTGGTCAGTCGTTCTCAAAAACTTAGATTATGAAACCCAATATGAACAAGTTCAACAGAACTGTCATGTACAGGCATGCCCATGCATGCTTCAGAATTGCCAGGGCATAAATTTCATTCATTTTCATTCATTCATTCATTCATTCATTCATTCATTCATTCATTCATTCAAGTATATGCATGAGTAGGTAGGTGAATAGGTGGGTGGATATTGGTTGATGGGCAGGATGGTAAATGGGTGGATGGATGGGTTGATAACTGAATGGATGATGGATGAATGGATGGATGAGTGAAGAGGTGATGAATGATTGGATACATGTACATATAGATAGATGTACAAACAAAAGAAAGAGAAAAGGAATGGATCATAAGCACACATACAGATGAGAAAATGTAAATAGGTAGATAGTTAAATGAACTGACAGATATCTGGGTACTATACATGGGTGGGTGGTTGTATGCTGGGTGGGGGTAAATGAGTGGCTAGGTATGTAGGGGGATAATGAATGGATGACTGTGTAGAAGTGTGTGGTGTGTATGTGTGTGTGTGTAAGATATAAAAGAGGTAAAAATAAAAGTTAGCAAATGGAGAGAAATATGATTGCATGGATAAATAGTGGGTGGATGAAGGTCGAGAAGCATAATTAAAGAAGGAATGATGAAAAAGAAATGAAGAAATACAGTATAATGGAAAAGAGAATGGCTGGCTGGATGGGTGGGTGAATAGATGGATAGATGTCTGAAAATGCAGTTCTGGATGAACAGTAACTAGCAAATGAAAGAATGGACAGCTAGAAAGATGTATGAGAGGGATACAGAATGAGTGGGCTATTTTATCCAAACACTTTAGTAGATATCAAAATGTGCTACTTAGCAATGAATGAAGCCTTACTACATCCTCAATAGCATCTGTTTTAGGTAACATAAACTAGTCTCTGAATTAATTCAGCTTAGTAACACCATATGAAATAATTGTTTAAATTTTTTATTCTGACTCAGAGGATTGAGGAAAATTCAGAAATTCAGCACCAGAGCTTCAGACTCAAAAAGAGGCTACCAGCTCTGCATCTCTTTCCACTGAGACTCTGCCCCCTTTCCAGAGACTGGCTTGTGTTTAGGACAAGCTTCCTTTAGAAATGAGGAAAAAAGCATGGACCAATACCTAGGTCAGGCTAAACTGATACTTACTTGTTGTTGATTCTTCTGTACCAGTTCCACTGTAACCTAGAAAAGCAAAAAAGCACATGTAAGGAGAATGTGTTGCACAGTCCTTAGCAGCATGTATTAGTTCATGTGGTACAATGTAGATGTGTATCACTTTATACACTAACTGGGCATCTATTAAAGTTCTATGATCTGACTTGATTGGCATTAGGAAGAATGTCTTGGTGTTTCAACTCATCTAACTCTTCCCTACTTAATCTCAATTATGCTACCCTAAATTATGTCTTATATGCCTTATTTTCAGGTATCACTCAACATATTTACATGCATTTACTTATATCATTATCATTTCCTCTCTCTCTCTCTCTCTCTCTCTCTCTCTCTCTCTCTCTCTCTCTCTTCATCCCACACATATTGGGAAAGTATCATGTGTGGTACTGCATTTCTAGTTGAAGAATGTAAAACTCCATGCTCCACTGGGACAAAGTATGCATGTAACTTACTTGTTCTTAATGTCAACCACGTTTGTATTATAATGAATATTTGGAAAATCCTAAGTGAAAAATGTAATGATGAATTTAAATTGTGTAAACTATAAGAGAAAAAATCCTATGTGATCCTTGGAACAGCCAAGTTAAAGAACTAGGTTTAAGTTGAAACTAGGATTGCCAAGAGACTTGTCTCTAGAGGGGATCCCAGGTGTCCACAGGGATGTCCCCAGCTAGGTACTTGGGCAGCAGAGGAGAGGGTGCCTGAACTAGCCTTGTCCCATAGTCACATTGATGAATATCTTGATCATCACTACAGAAATTTCACCCGATGGATGGAGATAGAGACAGAGACCCACATTCACATCAGAGCAAGGGATTGAGCTCCCAAGGTCCAGTCAAATAGCAGAGGGTGGGAGAAGATGAGCAAGGAAGTCAGGACCGTGAGGGACTGGCCCATCAACTGAGACAGTGTGCCTGATCTAATGGGAGCTCACCAAATCCTGCTGGACGGAGACTGAATGAGCATATGACCAAGCTGGAATTTCTGAATGTGGCTGCCAATTTGGGCTGACTGAGAAGCCAATGATAATGACACTGGGACCTATCCCTTCTGCATGGATTGGCTTTTTGGGAACCTAGTCTATATGGATGCATACCTTCTTAGGCTGGGAGGAAGGGGGGAGGGCCTTGGGCTTCCTACAGGGCAGGGTACCCTGCCCCCTCTTAAGGAAGCAGGGTGAGGGAGGAGGGGTAGTGGGGGAGCAGGAGGGCCTGGGACAAGGGGAGGAAGTGTAAATTTTTCTTTAAACAATAAAGAAAAAAGGAAAAAATAAATAAATTGAAACTTTAGAATTCATATCCAGACAAATTTGTTACAGTGGGCAAGTCAGTTTACCTACATGTGCTTTAGTTTCTCTCTGTCTTAAAATGAAAATAACTTGTATGGACATCAATCATGGTAATTAGTGGTGAATACTGACTGTGAACTGGCAAGAGTGAATAGCTGTGAATTGAATGAATGAATAGATGATGAATGGATGGATACATGGACATATGGCTAGACAGATGCACAAACAAAAGAAAGAGAAAAGGAATGGAGGATAAGCAAAAATCACCAAGACAAAGGTCTGGGCATTCTGTGAGTAGGGGGATTGGGATTAGTTTAAATGAAGCATATAGTTCCACCTTAATTCTTTGTAGCTCTCTCTATCTTATGGAGAAGATTCCTAAACTATAAAAAATAGAAAAAGATATGAGGGCCAGTATTTACACCCATATTTTTTCTGACTTGGGACACAGCTGTACTCCTGAAATGTTATTTATGTGTGCTCCTTACATTCTTGTAAGAGAATCTAAGAACATGGAGGCAACTGGTATAGAAAGATATTCCTGACTTTGAAAGGCTAGGGAAATTTAAAAAATGGCTGAAGGCATCCCCTAGGAAAACACAGACCATGCTCACCATTCACATAGAGACTATCTTTGTCCAATGTGTAGTTGCCTAGCTGAGTTACTCCATCGGTCAGATGGCTCATCTCTGAATATATTTCTTGTGTGTGCAGCCCAGGATGCACAGAATCATGTTGGTAGGAGCAAATGACAATGACACTAGTGGAGTTTTGATTCTTCTCAGGCCTGGAAAGAGATGTGGAAACTCTGGAGATACCTTTATGTGGGTGAGAGTCCCAGGGAAGGAAGAAACAGCAGAAGGGTCATTAGATACAATCATTCCTGGAAAATGACAAGAAAGTGGACTCACTTGAGAGAGGTCAGTCTGCAGCTTGGGTTGAAGGAGATATTCTGGAACAAGGGTGTAAGCTATAGAGGAAAAAAAAAGAAAAGAAAAGAATTGTATGCAGAATTTACAAGAACTTTGTCCTACAAGCCGTTTCCAAAATGAGGGTCTCACCAAGTATTGTAGAACATGCTCAGTGGAGTTGAACATGGCTGAGCTATAGTTCATGTCTTCTTTATAAGGAAGATTAGAGATGGTGAAATTGATTATGACAGTCTTTAGATGATGCTCCATAGCTGTGGGAAGACAGGAAGAGGGATCCCTATACTACATTAGATTGCCAGATACTACACTAGATTCCTGTACTCATCAAGTTACATCTCCCCATATACCACCACCTGTAACTGCACAATCCAAGTCAGAGCTGAACATCTCATCTCTGTGTCAAACCAATTCCCTACTGTGAATGTTCTTCATGTGTGTTATCTCCTTGGCCATAACGTATCAGTTCTTATCTTCTCACATCCAGGATATTACACTATAAGATTCATTGTGTGTTCCAGGTAAGTGGACTTTTTTATGGTGAACACAAGAAAAGCATTTCTGAAAGAAAAAAACTCATTATGAGACCCTCAGTGCTCTAACCACCTATGGCTCCCTTTGGAGTTTCGGTGTCAAGTTCTTGTTTCTTGGTTTGATGCTCAAGATTCCTTTAATGTAGTTTCTTATGATTTCCAGATTCAGTTACTTATCAATTCTGCGACTAACACTATGGCCTTGAGCATCCTGGAGTGGACATGGAGAGTCATCACTGGGAGCTGAGCTTCATACTTCAAAAAAACCAAACTCCTCAAGTCTCTCCACTCACTTGCTCTTCATGGTGCCTGAGTCCACACCATTGGAATCTTCCTTCACATTAACAAATAATAACAATTTATCTATTATTTATATTCATCCTGGGGAGTTTAGTTCAGGTGGAGCTTTTTCTAGAAGGCCCCCACCCACTTATATTGTGTCAGGTGCCTCTCACTTCACAAGAATCTCTCATTGTATTGTCATTGTCCATTCATCTCAGAAGCCTGGTAGCTGCATGAAGGCAGGCATCTTATTAAAATGCTGGTCTAATATCTGATACTGGCACTGGATCCTCACATCATGGCTTTCCAGGTCTCATGTAAGTCAGGAAGTGCAAGTATGGGACAGGGCTTTTCATCAAGTGTAGGAAAAGGCTTCCCCACATACCTGTGGTGGATTCTGGCTGTATAGATGTCAATGTAAAAGGCAGGATTGTGGTGCCTGCCTCAGGAGCTGTAGAAAAGGCTGTTATCAGTGATGAACATAGCTCCCCCTCAATACAGTCAATGAAGATCTTCTAGAAGTGGTTAAAGCCAGAGCAGTCATTCATAAGTAGACCATAAACAAGAGTGACTATGTGAGTGTAGGGGCAACTAAGTCTCTGAATGAAATTTATTCAAGGCAATGAAAATTGTGAGCAATTGACCAATGTGAAGACAAATAAGGAAGTGATAAATTGATGATAAATGGCTCAAAATGTGTTTCAAGAGGAATAAAAATGTGAGAAAGGAGAGATATGGAGAGCAGAACAAATAAATGAATATGATATTTGGATGACTGAACAGGTGAATGAATTGGTGCTTAGATGGGTAAGTGAGTGCATGGATGGATGGAGAGATTGACTTAAGGATGAAGTGGGTGAGTGAGTGTTTGTGGGTGAATGAATGGATATATGGGTACATGGATGCATGGGTGGATGGTTGGGTAGATGTATAGGAGAAAGAACAAAGGAGAAAATTCAAGTAAGTGAACTAAAAAATAAACAGGTGGATATACAATGAAAGTGGGAAAAATACTCTTCCCTAGGGAAGAGCACACCAATTGGCTATCCAATATCAAATAGTCCTGAAAATATAGATACAAGTAGCATTATACAGACTAAGCAGGTCATATTTAGGAATATATATGTCTATGCAAATAACAGTAACTAATGAAAAGAAAAAGGCCATGAATTTGAAAGAGAGAAAGGAAGTTTATGGATGGTTTTGGAGGGAGGAAAGGGAAAAGTATAATATACTTTTCTCATAAATAAAAGAAGAAAGTAAAAAATGACTATCTGACATGATTCTTTTTATAAGTAACAATCACTTATTCATATTTCTTCCTCCAAGCTGAAGGACTAAAGGGAATTCAGAAATCCGATGCCATGGCTGAAGGGCAAAAAATAGGCCATGGGCTCACCTTTCTGCTACTAGCTCCACACAGGAGAATGAGTCGTGTTTGGGGGCTAGCTTCCTTTGTAAGATAGGAGGAAAGCCCTGACCAAGACCAAGTTGGTAGGATTTGATACTTACCTGTAGTAAGTATATCTGGACCAAGTCCATTGTAACCTAGAAAACAAAAGTCAAGCATGAGTGCAAGGTGCATACATCATGCTGCCATCTATGTGGGAAATGGATACATAACTTTGTGAGCACTTATTATCTACTAATGTTCTAGGATCTTACTTAAATATTGTCATGAGGAAAAACTTCCTGATACTTCATTTAAATCCAATTCCTCTCTTCCAGCTCTTTAGATGCTCCAAGAATGAGTCTGTCATATGATTTATGTTCATACCTCAAAACCCAAATTCTCATCTATGCCATTATCTACTCACCTCTTTTCCTATATATAATATATAACAATATATATTATTGATCATTTGCTATCATATGCATCTTATTCCACTTAAAGTTGAAGTATATTGTGTTGAATAATATTATAGTAAGTCTGTGCCTTACTATAGGTTACATTCAGATGAATGAACATGAAACTTATTCATCTCTGGTGCCAGAAACAACGTCTGATTTTCAGTAGATTCTTGGTAAATGCTGACTTGGCAACAAATTAGGCATATAAATTGTGCATTTTTAAGAGGCAAACCATGCATAGGTTTTCAATGTCCAAAGAATAAAATATAAACTCAGGACACCAAACCTCAGACCAGCTTCAAACTTCACTTATTATAAGTGTAAGCTGGCACCATTCATTCCCAGTGCCTTAATTTCTTTCTTCATTAAAAGGGAAGTATAAAGGTCTAAGATATCATCTTTCACTCTCCATGGAGTGAAATGGTTGATACAAATGGTCAATTTGACAATTTAGTATCACCAAGGAGGAAAACTTTGAGCATGATGCTGAGGGAGTTCATAGATTGGGTACATACAGGAGGGATGACATACCTTAACTCTGGACAGAACTGTCTTACAGCCTAGATTCCTGGATGGAATAAAGCGAGCTACAGACCAGCACTTATATGTATCGCCTTCTTGACATTGTCCTGATGTGATAGTCTACCTTACCCCTCTATGTTTTTGGTGTGCTTATTTGATTATTTGGACAGAAATGAAGAACATAGAAAAAGCTGGTCTACATGGAAACCACTAGGAACATTTGGGAGTATAGAGAAAATAAAGGATGCCTGAGGATACCACACAGCAAACCACAGACCATGCTCACCATTCACATAGAGGCTATGCTTCTCCAGTGTGTAGTTTCCCAGTTGGGTGACTCCATGGCTCAGATGACTCAGTTCTGTGTACAGACCCTGAGCATCCATTCCAGGATGTGCAGGGTCATGCTGGTAGGTGCAGGTGATAGCCACCACTGTGAATGTTCCATTCTTCACAGGCCTTAAAGAGAAAGGTGTAGAGATTCAAGGGAGGTCCTAATGTATAATGTATATGGAAACCCCAAGGAAGGAGAAAACAGCAGAAGATCAAAAGAAGGGATAATTATTGTCTGGCAATTATATGGAAGTAGAATAACCTGAGGGAGATCAGTCTGCAACTTAAGTTAAAGGAGCTATTCTGGAACAAGGATCCAAGCTGTGGATGAAAAAGGGGAAAAGAGAGTGAACAGGTGGGTAAAAAATGTAGATGAAGTTAATTTTGGCATGGACTTTTCAGGACAGAGGGTCTTACCAGGTGTTGTAGGACATGCTCAGTG
Source organism: Dicrostonyx torquatus (assembly GCA_028555095.1). Taxonomy (NCBI): domain Eukaryota; kingdom Metazoa; phylum Chordata; class Mammalia; order Rodentia; family Cricetidae; genus Dicrostonyx; species Dicrostonyx torquatus. The sequence continues at coordinate 275,817 of JAQHUG010000552.1, read as the reverse complement.
GAGTTGAACAAGGTTGAGCCACTGATCATGTCGACTGAATATGGAAGGTTAGAGATGGTGAAGTTGATTGTGAAGGTTTCCAGGTGGTGCCTCATAGCTGGAGGAAGACAAAGAGTAAATACCTACAAACTGAGTGTTCACTATGACACAACTGAAATTCTGCTCTGATATGACTATTCAACATTTACATGGGTGCTGGGAATTTGAACTTTGGTGTTCATGTTTGTGGGCCACTTTTCCCATGGATTCATCTACCCACCCTAAGCAGAAGCTTCTTAATTTGGTACTGAAGTTCATTCTAAGCTGTTTTTTAATGACCTTTAGCCTTCATTAACTATACTTTCTGTAGTAAGGCTTAGTCTCCATGCAAACCCAGGTGTAATCAATTTGTATGTGTATGCTATTATTGATTACTGAGTCATTGCTGATGTAATTCTCCTATAATCAACACTCTATTCCTCATTTATCTGGATCATCCCTATTTATACCAGAAGTATCAGTACAGGTGGAGTTTTCTCTATAAAGCTATCTTCTCTATTTTGCTAGTTATATTTCCCTCTGAATTGCCCTCATTGTATTTAAATTATCCGCTTACCTCATGAACATGGTGTTTGCGTGATGGGAGGCACCTAACTTAACTGCTCATCTGATTTTGTGCTTGTTATGATGAACCTGGCACTGGGTTCCTAGCTCTTATGTGTCACATGACAACTGTGAGAGGTGTGGGGCAAGACGTTTTCATCAAGTGAAATCAAAGGGTCCCCCAGGTACCTGTATTGGACTCTGGCTGTAGAGATGTCGATGGGGAGGGCAAGATGGTAGTGGCTGGTTCTGGAGCTGTGGGAAAGGCTGTCATCAGGCATGGACAGAGTGCCCTGATAGGGAAACCCTTATAGCACAGATCCAAGTCAGACAAATCACCCACAAAGGTAAGGGAAAGAGCAGTCATGTGAGTGGAGAAATGAGAAAAATCTTTGAATGAAATTAGTAAGATATGGTGGTAAGGAGAAGAGGGACAGATCAAAGAGTAAGGGTGAATGTGAGTGCAGAAAATGAAAGGGACCATTGTAAAGAAGAACATACAAATAATAGGTAAAAAATAATACAAAAAGAATGAAAACAGGGTTTGAGGAGGTAGAAGCCAAGCAGAAGGAAGAAAGTACAAGTAAATGAATGAGCATAGGTGGGCAACTAGGCAGATGGAGGGCGTGGATGTGTGCTGGGAAGTTTGAGAGATAAATGGACAAATAGGAAGATGGATGGGCAGGTGGTTAAGTTGTTCACAGGGTGGCTGGAGAGGCACATAGATGTTCAGTGGAAGCAAGAGAGAGGAAATGAGTGTCAAATAGACATTTAGACAAAAGATGTGTGGTAAATGGGAGAATGGATTGACAAATGCATGGGTAGGTAGATAGACGGATTCATGGACAGATGGTTCATGGATAGATGCATATATCTGTAAGTATATGTGCATCAGTAAGCACACAGATGGATTTGAAGATGGATGGATGGATGGACAGGTGGATAGAGGAAATGAAGGACAAATGACAAAGGGCAGAAGTAAATGATGGATAAGTGGGTGAATGAAATAGAAACAAAACCAGATAGAATAAATTGTAAAAGGATGATCAATAAAATGTGTTGATGCATGAATTGATGGATGGGTGGATGGAAATGCAGCGTCAGATAAGAAGAATGTTAGGGAAAATGAAAGAATGTATTGCTGAAAAGATTGATGAATGGGTCTGATTTTTAAAAAGCAAAAATCGCAAATCACTTAAGTAACCATCACAATTTATAACCTGAGAATGGATTCCCTAATGGGGCCCCTGTAGCATTTGTTAATGGGAGGGATAAACTACAGTCACCATCTGACCTCTGCCTTCCTATAATTCTCGTTCAAACTTCTTCCTTTAACCAAGAGGAGTATGAAAAGTTTGGAAATCTGATGCTGGGGCAAAGGTCCACAGAAGAGGTCTAGAACTCATCTACTAAGACCTTAGCCACTCTTAGGCAGCTGGTTTGTTCTGAGGCATGCTTTCTTTCTGAATGAGGAGACATACATAGGCTAAAAGGCTTAGTTTTATGGATACATACTTGTAGGAGGTACATCTGGACCAGGTTCATTGTAACCTAGGAAACAAAAATTATGCATAAGTGGAAGCACTATAGTGGTTCCATACACCATGCTTTGGTACATGTGGGGCCCCATTTTGAAAAAAATATTTTTTGTATACTGAGAATAGAACTCATGTGCCCAGATCTGACTTAAATATTATCATGAACAATTTCTTATTATTTCAATTAGATCTATCTCTTCCATACTATTCAATAGCAAGAAAACAATAAGAGATTTAAGTTTCTATACTCCCATGTATACAGTTTATCAGTAATATTGTCTTCCCTTTTAATCTACCCCTGTTATCTAGTTTTTGTTTAGAGCACTTACTCTCTGTGGTATTCTATTTCCAAATGGAGCATATAGTAATGACCAAATCAATCTTTACTGCACTGTAGTTTACATTGGGACAAGGTACACATGAAAATTATTTGTCCCTAGTGGCAGGGATAAGATCTGATTTATAGTAGATTTTGGTAAACGTTGACTGGACAACAAAGTGATGCATTTAAAAAATACAATTTATGAAGGCAGAACCCAGGCAAGTTTTTTTTTTCTGGGACAGAATTAAAGGGATGCATGTAAAAACCAGAATATCAAAGTGGGGGCATGTTCCTTTCATTCTCTTTGCCTCAGTTTTTCTTTTTGTTAAAATGAGAGTAATGGAGGTCCACATTGTCTCCTCTCATCCATATTTGTGTATAATAGTTAATGTTGATTATCAATTTTGCTGGTCTCAGGATCACCTAGGAGACAAATTTTTGGGCATATTTCTGAGAGAGTTTCTATCTTGGGTTGTGGTTGAAAGATATGTCTTAATTGTGGGCATTTCCGCATCATCTGTTCTTCTTTGTGCCTATTGGTGTTAGTGACAAGTCACCACACCCTCCTTGTCATGATGAGAGTGATTTCCCTAAGTTAGAAACTATGATAAACCTTTCTTCTCTTAAGTTGATTTTCTCTCAAAATAAAAAATCTAGCCACTTCTGAGGCAATGGTGATACATGAGTGCATGTTTCCAACAACTATTTCTAAATTGGGGAGGACAGGAAAGGACATGGTGCGGGAGGGTAGGGGAGCAGAGGAGAATGGAAGGGAAGGGAAGGTAGGGAATAAAAGGAAGAAGACAACGAGGGGTGGGAGAAAATGAAAAGTGGAAGAGAGAGGAAGAGAGTTGAGGAAAGGGAAGGAGGGAAGTATTTAGACCAGTTTTTCTAATGTTACGCTTTGCATTTTAAAATACCATGCAAGACATATCTCTTAGAATCTGTCCTTTCTTGGTTTCATGCTGATATGCAGTGTCTGAAGCTTAGGCTATTAGATATACAGATGCCTGCTTTTTTTTCCTGTGTAAGAAAACAGTCCAGGAGAAAAGTTAATCTAGTATCAAAGGTGAGAAAAAAAGGCTGAAAGACTATTCTATGAAGTAATTGGCTAGAACATTACACTGGCAATGAACAACTGAGCTCATGTCTTAGATTCAAATCTCTCAAGCTAGGACTTATGAAGGAGCAGTCTTCTGGGGTGTAGATGGGGCTTTTGGTTGGGAGCCTGGATTTGAATCCTAATATCTCCTGAAAGAACTGGCAACTGGAAACCTTTGTAGCATGCAGGAGGACAGGGAGGTGGAGACAGCAAACACTCACCATTGATATAAAGGCTGTCTTTATCCAGGGAGTAAGGACCCAGCCGGGTGATTCCACGGGTCTGCCAGCTTAGGTCATAGAAAATTGGTTTGGCAGGCAGTCCCAGACTGTTGGGAACCTGGCGGTACATGCAAAGGACATCTACCTGGGTCTGGGCACCATTCTTCACTGACCTAAGTTGGGGAGAAAGAGGTGTACACTGAGGAGATTTTAACCATCTGCTGTGTCACACTCTATGGACACTCTACTTAACTCATAACCTCCACTCTGATTTCATTGAGACTGTTTGCTGCTTTGCTCTCCCACGTACTTTCTCAAATTAGTATCTCCACAGTTGTGGTTACTCATGTCTAAAAGCTTATCTTTTTGCACTGTTCTTTGGATTACTTACAAAGCTATCCCAACTTTGGTTTCACCTCCTCTACTTTCTCTCCTTTCTCTTTCCTCCCTCTTTACATTTCCCCTTCTTCCTCACCTCCCTCCTCTCTATTACCTTCTTCCTCTTCCCCATCTGTTTTCTCCTTTCTCCTCCTCATTTTCTGCCTCTGCTCTTATTTTCCTTCTCTGCTCTTCTTTCCACATTCCTTCACCTTCTTCTTCCCCTCCTTTTCTCCTGCTATTCCCTTTCCCCTCATTCATAGCGTTCTTTATTTTCTTTTTTTGCCATCAAACATTTTATTTTGACATGAATTTGAACATCTGATATCCCAAAGGAGTTGAAATATCTGTTATATTACTCTCTACTGCTGTTGACTTCTTGGTTGTGTTAAAGAGTCACATTCTAAAACAGGTGGACTTATATTGCCAAGTTCCCATCGTTCTTATCTGGAACATAACACTGAGCTAACACATCCAGTACTGAGTTAGAAGTATTTGCTGTTGCTACTTTAAGCAGGCCTGTTTGCTGTTTTGTCTAATATAATGCTGAACACTTTCAAGCTCATTTTGATAAGAATTTTAAAAAATATACTAGTGTCTCTTTGTAATCGTAATCTCATTTAAAAGGGCTAATTTTGGTGCTGACCTGCTGTCCCATATAACAGTCTGGCTTTTAATTTATTAGCTTGATTGACAATAGATTTGGGTCTACTTCACCAAAGTTTAGGTCTCATTCTTTCCTTCATGATTAGTAGTCTATTTATGAAATAACTTTTCACTGTGCAAGATTAATATTGCTGCCGTAACCATTTGCCACAGACTTTGTGCTTCAAACAACACAGATTTATTGCCATAAACTTACATACTTTAGAATTTCTACATGGGTGTTAAAGGGCTGTTAAGTCATTGTCAGAGTCATGTTTTTTTTCATCCTCTTCTTCCTTTTTCTTGTTTTGTAGCAATTTCTTTAGCATTGGAACATTCTATTCTTGTTAGAGGTTCATTATAGACTCAAAATTTTAAAGGGAGGCTCAATAAAACCAGAAAACAAAGAATACAGATGTATCAGAAAGCCTCTGAAATGTATCAAATTAACAAGGCTCCTCCCTTCCAGAAGTTATACAATCAATAAGGAGTGCTGAAGAGAGGAGACAGCCCAACCTACTGAGAGACTTTGAAGTTCTACAGAGTGCTTCAGTATCAATGCTTTCACGAGTTGTTATTTATGTCAGGTTTACAGTAATGGGACTGCCTTTGAGTTGGCCATGCTCCTATAAGTAACCCCTCAAATTCAAGCCTATAGATAACCAAGTAAACTCATTGAATCAACATGTTGGACTATGGTGTGTCATAATTTCCTTCTTGGGGTGAATAGCAATCTGCCTCCCTGCCACTGTCTTTCAAATTTTGGGATTAAAGGCTTGTGTTACTGTATCCAGCCTTAAGTTTTGTTTTACAACAATTTAATATTTTTATGATGCTTACATGAAAATTAGGGTCTTATATATTCTTGGTAAGTGATCTATAGATAGGCCATCCCTAAGTCCACAACTGGTGAATTCTAGGCACGTACTCTGCTACTAAGCCATGCCACCACCACACTACTGAGGGATTAATCACAAGTTGCTATAAGACACTGTTGCTATAAAATAATAAATTGACTTAAAAATCATTAAATGGCAGAACAAAAAAAAAAAAGAAAACTTTGATCCTAAGTGCTCCCATCATTACAACTCCAAGTCTTTTCAAGTGAGATAATGGATTGGTAGGGGAGAGAAGAGAAGCTGCAAATGGAAACTGTGTCTCACCTCAGAGTGGCTACTCTACAGCCTGTGTACAGGGGGCCAAGGCTGCTCCTCTGAAACAAAGGGCTGAGCTGTAGAGAAAGAAGTGAGTCAGAGTAGGTTAGAGGCCGTCTTCTGCACAAGAAGGGGAATGGAAGTGCTTGAGGGAAGGAGGTAACTCACCAGGTGCTGCATGAGTGTATCTGTGATATTGAACTTGGGAGAGCCAATCTGGCCCATGTCGGCAGAGTAGCGCAGGTTGTTGATGGTGAAGTTCACTGTGAACATCTCCTCACTGACTTCCCCAGCTGAGTAGGTAGAAACAGATAATGTTAAAAGCTAAAACAGACCTGACAGTAGGTAGATGGGGATAGAGGGCATTGATGTGATGTATAATGGGTCCAAGAGTTACTTTTATGCCTCTCAGGGAACCCAAGGGTGACTTTGCAATGGAGATAACTGTAGATGTTAAGAGTGCTCTTGACATGAGAAATCCTGATAGGCCATTTCTACCATCCCACATTCCATATAGGTGGGTTCAGTATAAACAAAAGGTCTTTTGTTTTGTGAGGGGGAAGGCTCATATTATCTGCTCAAGAAAGATTGGTGACTACTAATGCCTGTGCCTCTCTTTTTCTCTCCCTCTCCTCTCCTTTTCCATTTATCGTCTCCTGTGCTTCTATCTTCTCTTTCTGTTTCCTTTTCTTTATTTCATATTTTTTAAAAAACAATCTTCTTTTATTATACATACCAATCCAAGTTCCCACTTTCTCCCCTTCTCCCATTTGCTCCACATACCTCCCCACCCCACCCCCATCCACTCCTCAGAAAGGGTAAGGAACACTGTTTTGGGGGAAGTTCCAAGGCCCTCCCTACTACATCAAGGCTGAGCAAGGTATCCATCCAAAGAGAATAGGTTTCCAAAATAGCCAGTACATGCAGTAGGGATAAATCTTGGTGCCACTGCCAGTGGCCTCTCAGTCTGTCCCAGTTATACAACTGTCAATCACATTCAGAGGAACAAGCATGGTCCTATGCTTGTTCTTTCCCAGTCTGACTGGTGTTGGTGAGCTCCCATCAGCTCAGCTAAACTGCTTCAGTGGGTGTACCCATCATGGTCTTGACCTCTTTGCTCACATTCTCATTCTACTTATTCTTCAACTAGACTTTGGGAGCTCAGTCCAGTGTTCCAATGTGGGTCTCTGCCTCTATGCTAGAGAGGATATGAAGTAAGGGGAATACTCATCCATGGCTGGTGGGAATGCAAACATATACAACCACTTTGGAAATCAGTATGGCAGTTTCTCAGAAAATTAGCAATCAACCTACCTCAGGATCTAGCAATATCACTCTTGGGCATATACCCAAAAGATGCTCAATCATACTCAAAGACATTTGTTCAACTATGTTCATAGCAGCATTGTTTGTAATAGGAACAACCTAGGTGCCCCTCACCCAAAGAATGGATAAAGAAAATGTGGTGCATTAATACATTAGAGTACTACTCAGCGGTAAAAAAGAATGACATCTTGAATTTTGCAACAAATGGATGGAACTAGAAAAGACTATCCTGTGTGAGGTAACCCAGACCTAAAAAGATGAATAAGGTATGTAGTTTATTCATAAGTGGATATTAGCTATAAACAAAGGATATTTATTGATTCTATAGTTCATGATCCTAGAGAAGCTAATTAATAAGGTAAACCCTAAGAAAAACATATATAGATCCACCTGGGAATTTGAAATAGACAAGATCATCTAACAAAATTGGGAGCATGGGGGTGGGGAGAGAAGGGAGGGTGGAAGGGGAAGAGGAGAGAAGGGGAAGGATAAGGAGAACTTGAGAGAATGGGATAGTTGATATGGAGAAAGGACAGAGATGAGAGCAAGGAAAGAGATATCTTGATTGAGGGAACCATTATGGGGTTAGCAAGAAGCCTGGCTCTAGGGAAATTTCCAGGAATCTACAAGGATGACCCCTAAGCAATAGAGGAGAAGAAGCCTGAACTGGCTTTGTCCTGTAGTCAGACTGACGAAAATCTTAACTATCATCAGAGAACCTTCCCTTTCTTCTCCCCTTCTCACTCTATTCACCATCTACCTTTTCTCTTCCTCTCGGTCTCTTCTTGTTCCACTCCTCCTTTCTTTTCTGTTCCACTCCACTTCCTTCTTTCTCGATTCTCTCTTTTATCCTCTCTATTTGTCCCTTTTCCCTCGCTTATTTCTTTCTTACACTTCCTCTCTGCCTCCTTCCCTTCCACTTCTCCATCTCTCCTCCTCCCTTCTCTCTGTTCCACCTCCTCCCTCTTTCCCCATTTTATTTTCCCTGTTACCCCTCCTTCCAGACCTACTCCATCTCTCTCTGTCTCTCCCCAATCTTTCTCCTGCTTTCTTTCTCTTTTTATCCTAGTATCGGTACCAGTATAAAAGATACACACACACACACACACACACACAGAGAGAGAGAGAGAGAGAGAGAGAGAGAGAAAGAAGAAGAAGAAGAAGAAGAGAGAAATAAAAAGAGAAAAATGTAAAGAAGAAAAACAAAATAAAACCATCTCAATACTTGTCCCATAGTTACTTTGTTGAATATCTCAATTGTCACCATAGAAATTTTGCATGATGGATGGAGATAGAGCCAGAGACCCACATTCACACCAGAGCAAGGGATCATGCTACCAAGGTCCAGTAGAAGAGCAGAAGGAGGGAGAAGATGAGCAAGGACGTCAGGACCGTGAGGGACTGGCCTATCAACAGAGACAGTGTGCTTGATCTATTGGGAGCTCATCAAATCCAGCTGGACCAGGACTGAATGAGCATATGACCTAATTGGACTCTCTGAATGTGACTGCCAATGGGGACTGACTGAGAAGCCAATGATAATGACACTGGGACCTATCTCTTCTGCATGTATTGGCTTTTTGGGAACTTATTCTATATGGATGCACATCTTCTTAGACTGAGATGGAGGGGGGAGGGCCTTGGGCTTCCCATAGGGCAGGGTATCCTGCCCCATCTTAAGGAAGCAGGTGGAGGGCGGTGGGGTAGAGGGGGAGCGGGAGGGCCGGGAACAAAGGGAGTAAAAAAAAATCCTTTAAAAAAAAAAGAGTTGAATTTTTCCTGTATGTGTGAAGCTTATGCCATTAAATATGATAAGCATTCTTCCAAAAAAAAAAGCCATCTCAATCAACCAGAAGTCACCCAGTAACTTATTCAACACGGGTTTTAAGACAAATTAAATAAAAACTATATAATTCATAGTTTCAAATAACCAAGGACTTTCCTAGCTTTGTTCAGAATTTGTCCATAATTGCTTTCCCATTGTCTTTCTTTGAAAGACCTGAACCATTGTTGATTTGTTTTTTCTCACATCACAAATTATTGCTTGCTGAAATAAATTCTTTGAAAGAAAAAAATGTTATTGTGCTTCAGTTTATCTCTTAAGGACAACAAAGTCAGGTTTGTGGGAGAACTAAAGCAGAATCCATGCGAGAGTCAGTGTGGTAGGAGATGGTATATGAATCTATATCTTCCTCTCCCATGAAGCCAGGGGAGGAGGATGTCACTTCTCTCATTGAAGTGTTGGGGGATCCTGATGAAGTTGAGAGTGATGGGTGCCACCACAGAGTGATTGACTGAGTAGCAGATTAAGAGAGAAGCTCCCAACCTGGAACAAAGCAGTGAGCAAAACACCTAACCATGGGACACTGTTAGACTAACAGTGTCTGAAACAGGGAATACTCAAAAATTCTTAAGTTATTAAGACCCTCTTTCTTCATTCTTATAAGAAACATGTATTGTGCATGTATGTAAGATTCCCCAATAGCCTCTGTGGATCCAAAGATTAATAGAGCATAGTCAATAATCTTCCAATCCTACTAGATTTCACTTCCAACCAATGAATGAATCAGCTCATTGGAAAAAGCACCATTTTTTGGGGTCCCTGAAAGTGGAAGCAGAATCTAGGCAATGACAGTCAGAAATACTCACTAGTGTTAGCTGGGGCTGCAGTTCCAAAATGGTAACCTGTAAAAAAAGAAAAAAGTGAGGGACTTAAGGATGAATATCAAGGACTAAGGGGAAAGGAGAATGCAGTCTTTGGGGTTAAAAACAGAGGAAAAGGCAAGAAAAGAATGAGAGAACAACTAACTAGGCAATGGGCTGGAGGTGGGCAGAGCTAGGCATTGACTCTGTGAAGGTTTTACGCTTGCTCTTAGCCAGACAAGTGAGAAGTGGTTCTGAGACGTGAAACTGGAATGCTGATGGGACCAAGAACCCTTTTCATTCAAAGCAAGTATTCTACCCACTTCCTCACGATGTTTTAGAGTCATTACAATGAAGAGAGAACACAGACACAAAAGGAAGGAAAATGGGACAAAGATCATTCTAGAAAGAGGGATGAATTGGTCAGTACTTTAGCAAAACCCACGACTCTAAGTGGGGGAGAGCTCATGGCTTAAATGTGGGATCTCACCATTGATGTAGAGACTGTTCTGGTCCAGGGTATAGGGGCCCAGACGGGTGATGCCATGTGTCTCATGGCTCAACTCCCAAAATATCTGATCTCGGACTAACCCAGGGCTCATGGAGTCAGAGAGGAAGGTGCAGATTATGTCTACACCTGTGGCTGCTCTATGTTTGTCTGACCTGGAAGAAAGACATGAGAGATTGGACCACCGAAGTCAGTTCTAGATCATTTGGGGCATTGAATGCAGGGGGCAGAAGGGAGAAGGATGAGGATCATGAAGGGAATAGTTATAAGGTTTAAAAGTTGGCCTCCAATATGTCCTCTGAGCCTTTAGACACTGGGATCAGAAATAATTGTGTGTGTGTGCATGTGCGTGTGTGTGTGCGCGGTTAGACTCAGATAAGCAACCTTGAATATATGGACAGCTTCCCGGAGTCTGCTTTCTTACATCGCTGAATCAGGGTCTCTCTATTTTCTGCTGCACTACATACTCAGGCCAGGTGGCTGAGCTATTCCTCTGGGTCTGCCTCCCACCTCACTGCAGGAGTATTAGAGTTACTGATGCATGCTACGAAATCCAGCATTGTGTGTTGGTTCTGGGAAACAAATTCATCATCAAGCTTGCATTGCAAATGCTTTTGCCCACTAAGCCATTTTGCCAGCCCTGCATCCTGCATTATTTTTCATGTTCTTTTTTGTCGTTTTGAGATAGGGTCATTCACTGGGACCTGTGGTGTTCCAGTTAGGTTATGCTGACTGACCAGTGAGCTCTAGTCCTCTGCCTGTCTCTTCCAGTTGTTAGTTCTTTCACATTGTTGAATCAGGGTTTCTCTTGTTACCAGTGCTGGGTTTACAGATGTTTGCCACCACACCTAGCTTATTTATATGGACTCTGGTGGTTGAGGTCACTTTTATGCTTCTATAGAAAGCACTTTACCAAATGACCCACCTCTCTAACCCTTCCTAAAATTTTTTGCTTATGCTGAATACAGGAAATCCAGTTCTTCTAAGAGAACCCTCATTTTAAGTAGAATGTCACTTGAATTTTCTATGCTAAACAATTCCTATTAGTAAGTTACTAATTGCTCGATATATAGTCTATTCCTACTCTGGGTAGGAAGAATGTGTTTGAGTGTCAGGGTGGATGCTAAAACTTGATGATAGAAGCACATGGTCTCTGCTGGCTGCTTCAGGACAGTCCACTCCTTCTAGGGGTCTCACCTGAGTGAAGCCAGTCTGCATCCAGAGTACTGTGTGGCAATGGTGGTCTTATTGAATAAGGCGTCAAGCTGATGGGAAAAATAAAGAGTTTGAAAAAATATAGATGGGACCTTGCCAGAGAGATGTAAGGTAGAGTTAGTGGGATTCTTGGAAGGACTCACCAAATAATTTAAGATCCACTTGGTGGAGTTGAACTTCATGGAACCTGGATGTCTCATCTCCTCTGTGTAGTGTAAATTGGTGATGGTGAAGTTGAGAGTGATGGGTACCATGATAGTACCAAAGACTATAGCAGTGGGGAAGTAGAGATGTTTAGATTTAGAACTGGTAATGACCAAGGCTGCTTCTAATTCTATGTAACTTTGCTGGATTAACAAGTTTTGAAGCAGGGGACATTCTGGACCTGTTAAAACATTAGAATTGGAACCTTGATTCTTGCACTCAGAAATGATTAATGTGCAAAAAGTTCTGTGATAAACTCTTTAGGTCCAAAGATAAATTGGGAATCATCACCTAAAGTATATTCTAGGGAAGCTACCAAACTATTATAATTTAGGAGAAGTAAGTAGAATGGCAGATAGGAAAATTAGTGAACCAACTAATGACTCTACAAAACTCTTTGTAGAAAGCATTATTTCAGGGATGACAAGAAGCATAGCAAAGAGTTGCTAGAATCTAAGCAATAAGGTGAACATTCCAGAAGAATGCACAGGGAGTTAAAGAAACTTAAAATTACTTCACTATTGCCAGAGGGAAGTACAGGTGGGAGATACGCAGGAATCTCTGCGCTTACTCCAGAGAGGCAATGGTTAAATAATGCAAAGCCTTGGATGTGACTCATAGAACAACTAGAACCCCTTGAATGTTATTTATAAGAAAGGAATTCTATAGATACAATCACATCATAAAGAATATTGTAGTTGCTACTTGGGAGACATTAGGAAGCCAGAATAGAGGCCTCTACATCTTTCTAGGAAAAACATGATGACCTCAATAAACTCTAAATGACATGGATACAGAGAAAGAAAAGGTTTAAGAGTGCCCCCAAAGGGACAAGAGATGAGATTCGGTGACAGTGGATGTGGGAGGTGAACAAGAGGAGGGGTGAAGGTTGGGGTTGCCACTCTGCATCTGCCTTTGGTAATTATGAGAAGAATGGTCACATTTGGAGGACAATAATATCTTCAGGATGAGTGATTGTGATGGTTACTGTTGATGGTCAATTTGGTAGACTCTAGCATCACTTGGAAAATAAGCTTAGCATACTTGTGGGAGGCTATCTTGTTCATATAAGTTGATATGGGAAAACACATTTTAACTATGACCAAGACCTTAACATGTACTCAAGATTCTGTTTTCCAGTTGTGAATGTGATGTGACCAAAGGTTTCAAACTCCTGCTGTTTTAACTCTGTGATGGACTGTGCCTTAAAAAGTTAAAAAAAAATCCTTCATTCTTTTTTTTCTTTCATTCTTTCCTTGAGTTGCTTTCATTAGAATATTTTATCACAGTAACAGTTAAAAAGTAAGTTGGTGGTCAAAGAGACCTCGGTGATATCTAGGAAGTATGTAGACCAATGTTCATGAACTCCTCTGTGGTACTGACTGGGATCAGAATTTGGACCCTGAATAACTCGTTTTCAGAAAGGAAAACAAAGTCTTCACTGCAAGATAGATAGGACTTGAAAAAAGAAATCGTTTGTTTGCCTTTTTGGTACCAATAAGAACATGTATCCTTCCCTACCTGTGGAATTAGTTGTAGAGAATGGAGCCAGAGAGGAAGCTGGGAAGGATGTGGTAGTCACAGGTGCTGAGACAAAACAAAAACAAAACAAAACAAAAAACCTAAGATGAGGAATTAAATACAAATTGTGATACATCTTTAAGGAATGGCTGCAACCTGGATGACTATTTCCAAGAATCTGTGTTTTGTTTTATGGCATCTATTATTTGAAATTTGATATCACTCTTGGGTTGTATGCTTTGGGGAAGGGTGGCTGACTCTTACTATCTCTATTTCAGTCTATATTTCCATAAACCTTTTGTAAATCCTGACCAATTAAACTGGATAGTAGAAAAAAGGTTGGCTTATCCATATTTTCTTTTTTTT
>JAQHUG010000552.1:222865-240149 GCA_028555095.1 Dicrostonyx torquatus | reverse complement strand
CTTCATCTCCCCCTTTTGTCTAAATAAGATCAATCTAGCTCTAAAATAACTATATACAATGGGAACAGACATTAGACATAAAATTACAGACAATAAAAATATCAATCCACTATCCCTCCCCCATCTCTTAAATATAGGGAAAGTATAATTAACCCCTACAAGAATGGGCCAGTTTAAACATTAGGGATAAATTTTAGTCCCACTGCGAGTGGCCCCACAGACTCCCCAAGCCTCAGTACTGTTCCCCACATTCAGTAGAAACATTATGTTGGTAATTTGTGTTAGAGATCAATTTAATGAGCTTACACATAACAGTTTTGTTATTATGGACCCAGTAGTTATTACAATGTCTATTTTACAAATTCAAAAGTGGAGGCAATGAGGACTGGCAAAAATGGCTTAGTGGATTAAGCTGCTTGCTGCCAACCCTGATGACTTAAGTTGTATCTCTGAAACTCACATGGCAGGGGGACAGAACAAACTCAAGTTGTCTTTTGACTTCCAGTTGTGCATAGTGATACATACACACATCAGTCAAGCAACCAGTAAGTGTAAATAAAAAATTCTGAGCCAATGAGAAATTAAATAACTTGCCCAGATCACAGAATACAACTTGAACACAGGATATATTACTGTAGTAGTCATATATTGCTCCCATATAAGCATGGGCAAATAGAGGTCAAAGTGCAACCTGGAGGAGTTGGTTTTCTCTTTCCACCATGTGGGATCCAGGGATTGAATTCAGATTTGTAGCCTTTACCCACTGAACCATTACAGGCCTGGTATTTTTTTTATAATTCTCACAATAAAAACATTACAGATGGGGTGGAAATAAATGAAGAGCACAATCCTGAAAATAAAGGAATGATTTGTCATGGTCCATCAATTATGGACAAGTCAAATTTTTTAAAAGCCTGATGAAAGAATATGACCATAGTGGGGCTGGAGAGATGGCTCAGCAGTTAAGAGCATTCACTGTTCTTCCAGAAGACCCAGGTTCAGTACCCAGCACCCACACAGCAGCTAACAACTCTCTGTAAGTCCAAGATCTGACACCTTCACAGAGACATACTGGCCGGCAAAACACCAATGCAAATAAATAAATGCAATCCTCCAAACAACAACAACAAAAGACTATGACTACAGCTTTTACACATAGTAAAGAACCTTATACACATTTATATTAAGGAATATATTCATGATGAATTATTTGGAGTCACCACTTATCTATTCAGTAACAGGAGCCCTTTCAGCAAGCTGTACATGAATTGCTTAGTCGATAAACTAGGAATTTGATCTTTTGCTGAGATGTTGATTAGCACACCAGTGACTGCACACTAGATATCTAGTCTAAGCCAACAGTCCTGCTTGTATACATCCTTCTAAGGGCCACCAATAAGCATCAGAAACAATTATCAGAGATTCTGAATACCAGGAAATAGAATTAAAGGAATTCTTGGTGGCCTGGGATGAACCTGTGAAAGTCATCAAGAGTTAACCTTTGGATCCTCTGGAACATGTCACTTCCTTCACTCCTCCTCCTGACTCTAAAGACTCTAGAACCACTGGGAACATTTTCAGAGAGGAGAATTCCTACCTGTATGGCTGGGAGAGCTGGTAGTCAATGCTGTAGAAGCAGTGGTCATCACAGAGACTGTGGAGATAAATTCTCAGATGATTAGACTAGAAACCCCACTAGCTTGGAGACATCAGGGAAAGAATGCAAATGCTGGAGTTAATTTTTTTAAGTCTCTGTCCATCACAGGCTAGAGGTGAGGTTGTGTCATTTACGAATTTCCTTTGAATTGAAACATTTATTTGAAAAAGGAGAGGGGGGGGAGGCTCACGAGCCTTAGAAAAAATAAACAAACTTCACAAGTCTGGTAAAGCTAAAGCTAAAGATTCTGAGAGCCCAAGATTATGGAAGCCATGGAAAACATTTAAAGAAGAAGGTTCTGACATCTGAGCTGCCTAGGAGAGACTCTGACATGGTGAGACTCCTGCAGTTAAGTAGAGAGCTTCAGGGTTTTTCTGAGTTTTGACCCATGCTAGGGTGGCTATTGACGATGAAGCTACCTTTGAGTCACCCTTGCTCTTGTGAGTAACCCTAATAAATGCACCAGTTACCCAAGTTGGATGGTAGTGAAGTTACTACTTTGGTGTATAATCAGTTCCCTCTCTTGGATGAGTAGATGTTTGTATGTCGCCTCTCTCCAGGGAAAGTCTCACACCACAGTTTGGGAAATGGAGATTGGACCTTTGACCTCTTTCATTTCAAAGATGTGGGAATCATAGGCATGGTAGAGATTTATAAAAAACTAAGAATACTCACTCTTGGTGGTGGTAGCCAGGTTTTGATGTGTGTAACCTGCAAAGAAAATGAAAGAATGACTGAAAATGAAGGGGATACTGATATGGAGGTAAGAGAGAGAATGTGGGCTCTTCACTAAAGCAAAGTGAAGATGACTATTGCTCACCATCGACATAGAGACTGTTCTGGTCCAGAGTATAATGGCCCAGCCTGCTGACACCATAGGTCAGCCTACTGAGCTCCCAATACACCATCTCTCTGTTCAGTCCCAGGACAGTGTGGTCGAGGTGGTGAGTGCAGACCGCATCCACTCCTGTGCCTGCACCATCATTTTCAGATCTGGGAAGGACAGGTAAAACAATGGACAATAAAGGACTCCTTAACAAAGCATCGTGAAATGGTAGGATAGGTTAGGGAGTAGCCAGAGTAAATGAAAAGGCTGACAGAGGCCCAGAGAGATGGATGAACAGATGGGGTAATTTGACATCAGTCCTGACTACTTGGCTTTCATCCCTGGGACTCACATGGTGGTGTCAATAAATTATCCTCCGGCTCCCACATGGATGCCATGGTACTGGTGTGTTCACATGCACACACACACATGCACAAATGCACACATGCATTAACATGTGCGTACTGGATAAATAAACAATTTTTACAAAGAAAAAAAAGAAGATTGAAAAAGACCAGAAGCCAGAGCTAGATTTTGAGCATATTGATTTCTCCTAGACTGAGACAATCAGAAATCATGGAGTTATAAATTTTTATCAAATACAAGAATCCAATCTTCACTCTCATGTTTTGAGATCTGAGGAGCTCACATATCTAAGACACGTGAGAAATAGATTTAGGACTGACAGCAACTGGAAAAGAAAATTTTTGTTTTCACAGAAATCAGAGAACAGAATTTAAATGTGTAAGGCGGCATCCTTTTATTCCAAAGGCAGAAAATAGGATTGGAAATTCAGACAGGATAATCAGGAACAGTAAAATTGTGATAATGGTCTACTGAGTGGGGAGGTAGTTGTGAGGAAGTGGTAGGATGGGAAGTGAGGAAGGATGCCTCACTTCATCCGAACAGAAGCTACGCAGAAAGACAACAGAAGGAAACTCAGTACATTTTAGCTCTCACACCCCATTTCCATATCCCCAAACCCACCTGAGAGAGGCCAGTAGACAGCCAGAATACACGGGACCAACACTGGAGTTTTGGAACACGGGCCTCAGCTGTGGAAGAAGGTTAGAGGAGTGAGAGGAAGAAATGAGCAGGTAGAGGTGGGGCAGAAGAGAGACTGGCAAGGTCCCGAGACATGCTATCCTTGGGGTGAGGCTGGGATGGGCTAGGTCTTCTTGTAAGATTTTATCTTTGTGGTTAGGGGTAGACTCTTCTTCCAGGGGCTTGTAGGAGACAGGTAGGCGTGGCTTACAGCTGTGTGCCACGTTAGATGCAGTGGGCAGGACTCTCACCAGCTTCCAGGAGCTTCTGTGACAGGTAGGCATGACTTACACCTGTGTGCGGTATTAGGCACAGCGAGCAGGACTCTCACCAGGCTCTGCAGGGTTCTCTCAGTGATATTGAATTTCCTGGATCCAGGGCGACTCATGTCCTCCTCAAATGCCAAGTTAGTGATGGTGAAGTTGATAGTAAAATGCACCAGGACAGGGGCTGCTGCTGCAGAGGGGGTGGAGGAAAGACACACACTAAGACAATTGTTTTTCTCTGGACTTGAACTTGGAGCATCAGCTGTGTGTAGTCTTGCACAGAGGAGATTCTTCTAGGAAACACACATTTCGTTGGAAAGCAGACCCCATACCAGCTTCAAATAAATTACAAAGGATTGGTCTGTGTGACTGACTTCACCCTGACGCAGAAAGAAAATACACGTGTCTCTCCAGTTGGCAAAATCTCTATAGGTTTCTTCCTTTCCTGATGCTCCTTTAAAAATCCAAGCCTTTTCTGAAGTCTCCATACGTACTGGTTTGAAACAATACTTCAGTGAAGACGGTGGCAGCATTTATTTACTTGTCTGTTTATTTAATGATGACTGTGTGTGTGTGTGTACATGCCGAAGCATGGGTGTGAAGATCAGAGGACTGATTCCTTTCACTGTGTAGGTCCCAGGAAGAAAATTCAGTCCATCACACTTGGCAGCAAACGCCTTTCCTCCCTAAGTCATCTTACCCACCTGTCCACAGGCAGCAGGTAGATGTCAGAGCGTGTCTGAAGTTCTTTGCTTATATCAGACTGATAGCTTGCACTGTATTGCAATGTAATGCAAGTAGCATCAAAAAGGAATACAAATGTAAGAACTCCAGCAACTTATGAGGGATTTGCTTCCAAGTCACACAGTCTGTAAGTGGCAGGACCGAATGTTAATAAAGAACATATATTGCCATTCATGTTTTCTATGCACTCAGCTTATGTGAGGTTGTACTATTACATTCAATCTGAAATTTCTTACGGTGAATGTGCATATATATGACAGTGCATGTTCACATATGTGTGTATGTGCGTGAAGACCAGAGGAACAACCTTGGTTTCACCCTCAGGAACACCTTCTACTTCCCTTGGGATAGAGACCCGAGTTGTCCAGTGAGGCCCAGGGACCTGCTTGTCTCTGCCTCCATGTACTGAAATGTCAAGTACTCACTACCACATCTGGCAATTTTCCATGGGCTTGAGGAACCAGATTCTGGTCCTGGCTCCAAGTCAAGTGCTTTATGGAGGTACTCCTCTGCCCTGAGCTGGCTTTTGACACAGTGACCACTACAGTACACTTCAGTTCTCACCTAGCAGCCCTGATGGTTCAAAGGGCTGGGGAAGGATTGAAAACCATAGATTGCCTACCGGTTACGTAGAGAAGTTTTAGAACATGTCTTGGGCTATTAGGTCTGATATTTAAGGAATTCTCAGGAAATTGAGATGTGCTACCTGTTTCATCTTACCTGTGGGACTGAAGACAGAGGTTGTCATCCTGCTAGAAATGGTGGTCACCACAGAAGCTGAGGATTAAAAGGTACCAGGTGTTTAGAGTGACAATGCACATGCCTGAGACTTCCACAGAATGTGCAGATGTGCACCTGCGTGTGTGCAGATGTGCACCTGCGTGTGTGCAGATGTGCACCTGCGTATGTGCAGATGTGCACCTGCATGTGTGTAGATGTGCACCTGCGTGTGTACAGATGTGCACCTGCGTGTGTGTAGATGTGCACCTGCGTGTGTGCAGACGGAGCCAGAGGGCAACATCCGGTGCCATTTGCTTTGCAAAGTATTTTATTTTATGTATGCAGTGTTTTGCCTACGTCGTGTCTATGCACCGTGTGCATGCCTGGTGCTCAGGGAGACCAGAAAGGGGCATCTGATTCTCTACAGCTGGAGTTATTGATGGTTGTGGGCCATTGGGTGGGCATCTAGAATAGAACTGAGGTCCTCTAGAATAGAACTGAGGTCCTCCAGAAGAGCAGCAAGTGCTGTTAACTGGTGAGTTTTCTCTCCAGCCCCTTTGGTATTTTTTCTTCCTCAGGCACTGTCTACTTTGTGTTTTAAGACCAAGGTGTAGGGGCGTAGCTCGGAGATATCATTGGTCAGCTTGCTCAGTTCCCAGTACACTGCTCACTGTTCAGTCCAGCTTGTAAGACCTGTGAATCCCCAGTTCAATTAGGCTGGCTGACCAGTAAACCCCAAGGGTCCTGCTGTTTACTCCTACTAGAGCCAGGATTACAAATGTGTACCACTATGCCTGGCTTTTTACATGGCTGCTAGGGATCAAACTCCAGGCCCGATGCAAGCACTTTACTAAATGCTATATCCTTAGCCTGACTTAGGACAAGGGCATAAGTTTCTGTGCAGCCATAGCTGGAGAGGGTCTGCAGAAATGAAAGAAGGGCTTATGTTTTCACTTCACAGGGCTGTGACTTACAATGTAAGAGATACTTACGGAGCCTTATAATACTCACTCATGGGTATGACGGACAGGCTCTGCTGTGTATAACCTGAAGAGATAATAAAAGAGCGAGAAGGAGGCAGGGTGAGTAAATGGAGACTGGGAAGGGAGGATGTATGTTCTGCAATAGAGCACATATGGCCACTACTCACCATTGATGTAAAGGCTGTTCTGGTCTAAGGTGTAAGGGCCCAGCTGGGTGATGTTATTGGTCAGCTTGCTCAATTCCCCGTATACCTGCTCATTGTCCAGTTCAGACTCAGTGGGGTCTGGATGGTGAGTACAGATAGCATCTACCCCTGTGGCTGCTCCATCGTTCTCAGACCTGAGGATAGATGAGGAGAATGATGATAAAGAGATTGCCTAGAACGCATCTTAGAATGATGCGGACAGGAGAGGAAGGAGCCAGGGCAGATGAGATGACTGTATAGAGGTGATGCCTCAGGCCTAGTGTCTCTGAGTGCACTGACTTCCAGTAGCCTGTGAATCCGAATAGACACGGAGTAAAGAATTTTTATTGAATGTGAGACACTAATCTACGTTCTCATGGTGTGAAGAAGAGAGAGTTCATGTTTAAGACAGATAACAATTTGGGAATAAAAGCAAAGAGAAAAGACATTAGTGTCTGTAGTGGTTAGCTTCAACTGTCCACCTCTATCACTGGGAAAAAGGAGTTTAAGGAGGGTTTATCTTCATTGGTTTGACCTGTGGTCATGCCTGTATGGACTGGTCTTAATGAAGCTAGTGAATACGGGAATACCTAGCCCATTGTAGTCGGTAGCATACTCCAGGCTGCGGACCCTGAACTGTCTAAGAATGGAGTCAAGCTGAGTAGAGGTGAGAGAGCATTCCTGCTTTTATTTCTCTGTTCTTGACTGTGGGTGTGATGTGACTGTCTCAGTCATCAGTGGTTGTGACTTCCCTGAAGGTAAGTATCACTGTCACTTGAAAGTATGAGCTAAAATAAGCCATTTCTCCTCTAAGTTGCTTTGGTGGAGGTGTTTTTTTATCACAGTGACAGAAATTAAGCTAGAACAGTATTTTAAGAGAAATTCTGGGGATAGAATTTAAGGCTCCCTTTTTCCGCAGTGAGAGAATGAAGTTGAAATTGAGAATGGATGAACAGGAAAGGTCATCAACCTGCTGTGGTCTGCAGCTGTGGGGCTGGCTCAAGTAGCAGCTGTTGGGTTAGAGGGCACCTTGGATGTTGGATGCAGTGCTTCCTAAATGCCACACGGGTAATGTACAGACAGGAGAAACCGCAATTTGGGTCTGGGATGCATTGAGGATCTCTGGCTTGTTTGAGGACTCACCTGAGCAAGGTCAGTCTACAGTCAGAATACAGAAGGCCGATGCTCGTTTTATTGAACAAAGACCAGAGCTGTGGAGAAAGGGGAGAAGGCTGTGACTACAGGGATTGAGGGAATAAAAACTGTTTTGAGATGTGTGTGTGGAGCTAGAATTCAAGAGCAAAGCTGAAATCTGTGAAACAAGGTTGAGGTTGGTGGGGCTTTCTTGCAGAGTGCCATCTAACTGATAGGTATTGACATATGTGGGAAATTATGCATATACTGGGCAGAGCTCTTACCAGTCTTCGGAGGATTCTCTCAGTGGCATTGAACTTCCAGGATCCAGGGTGACGCATGCCCTCTTCATACTTGAGGTTTGTGATGGTGAAGTTGATGGTGAAAGGCACCAGAGGAGAGCCTGGCACTACAGTGGGCATGGGAGAAAGACATCATGATCTGCTGCTTCCCCTGTGAACTTGGGTATCTTCCAGCACTACATTCTTCCTCTAGGATCACAGGTTCCCCAGGAAAGGGAGTGGATCCAGCATCACCTGCTATGTATCAAACCTGAATAGAATTTCTCTGTGGGGGTTAGTACTCCAAGGTGCAGAAACTAAACACATCAGACCCTGTTGATAAAATTCCAACATGCATCTTTGTCTCCTGAGTTTTCAATTAATCCAATTTGTTTTTCTGCAACCCAACCCCACATGTACATGTTTTTCCTTCTTTCCTTCCTCCCTCTTTTCCTCCCTCCCTCCCTCCCTCCCTCCATCTCTTCCTCCCTCCCTCCCTCCTTCCTTTCCTTCCATCCTTCTTCCCCCCTCTCTTTCTCTCTCTCTCCTTTCATAAAGGTAAAGGGTTTAGAATCTGTGAGATGACTCAGCAGAATCACTTGCTTGATACGCTGATTTGATACCCAGGACCTACACACTAGAAATAAAGTGCCAGCTCCCATAGGTTGTCCTCTGTTCTCAACACTCATGCCATTTAATTTTTTAAATATTTTTAAAGGCATAGAGTGGACTAGGGAGACAGTTCAGTGACTAAAGTTAAGAAAGAGGATCAGGGATTGATTCTAGAACCCCTTCACAAAAAAAGCCAGGCATGGCAGTTTACATTTTGAATTCCAGTGTTGGGGAGGTGGGAACAGGTGGATTTCTGGGGTTCATTGGCCAGTCAGCTTCTCCTACTTGGTAAGTTCCAGCCCAGTGAGATGCCTTGTCTCTAAAAACAAAGTATAGAAGGCATCTGAGGAATAACACCTAAGGCTGGCCTTCAGCATGCACAGGCATGTGCACATACGTGCAAGCTACTCCCAAGTGTGCACACACATGCACACAGGAGAAGAACGATTTGAAAGAATATATTGAGGTACTCCATTATACATGCTTCCCTTAAGTTGGAGTCATTGATTTGGTGGGAGATGATATTGGGAAGCTTATTTTATATATATAAAATTTGAGCCAAGGGGAAATTACTCATGTAATCTCCAAACTGGGCCTGAGTCAAGCCCAGCCTTTGTGGCCCCAGTATGTTTATTCTCAACCCCTTTACCAAGGTCCACGGACAGGTCCATTCACCTTGAACTTCACACCCTAGCTAGCACTTTCAGCAATGTAAAACAAAAAGCTAGAATAAGATTGAAAGGACCCAACTAATTCTGCCTAGAAGGATAATAAAAACTGCAGAATGTGACAAACAGGTTTGACCAACAGGTTCCTCCTTTCCCAGCTGGGCAGCAGGATAGCAATTAAGGACCAGGTGGCAGTCTTCTAGCCAGATGGTTATCAGAACTGGTGGTTACCAGAACCAGTAGCAGCAAATGGTTATCTATCGAATTGTAAATTGAGCCACAGGCGGATGGGGGGGGAATAGGCAGGATGTCGGGTATCAGGGTATCACATAGCCTGATGAATGTCACGTACTCAGGGATGGGCTGAACTACGCAAATTCTGTTCTGGGTTGAACTCTGGCTTGTATGTCTGGACCAATCTCGATTGTTATCGTGCCTCATATTATAATTTATGGAAAACTTGTGATTTTGTCTATAAAAGCTTGCTTGCCTGGATACTCGGGGTGCTTAGCTATCCCTAAGCTTTGCACCCGATTGCAATCGTGAAATAAACCACCTCATGCGTTTGCATCTGATGGCCTGGTTATTGAGTCTGGGGGCTTCTTGGCCTTAAGACCATTTTTCAAGTCTTTCAAAGATAAGAACGGTGTCTGTTCTTTCAGAACCTTCAATAGAGCCAGTGCACAGTTATGAGAAGCCTGGGTATGGGATGCTGAACTTCAGGCGAATGAATGAATGAATGAATGAATGAAGCCTCAGGGCTTTCCTGATGTCCCACTGTCAGGACATGAGAGGTTTGTAGTTAGGTGTCACATTTTCCTATGCTTCCCCAGTGCTAAGATTACAAGTAAATATTGCCATGCCTAGCTTTTTTGTGGATGGTGGGCACTGAACTCAGGTCCTTGTGCTTGTATAGTAAGCACTTCACCAACTGAACCATTTTGCCAGCCCTGTAGAAAGGTATCAAAAGCAGAAGCTCAAACCTGAAGAGCCCCAGACAGGAGAAATACTTATTGCCAGGATACTAGTAGAAACCATAGCAAATAGATGAAAATTAAAATGAATCAACGAGAAAATGCTTTTCTCTAGGTAAGGGCTCCTCATCAAAAGATCTTAAAATCATTTCCACTGTCTGAATCTGTTCTGAGAGTATCTTTTCTGATACAGGGGATAAAGATGCAGATGAGGAAAACTTAAAGTGTTTGGGCTCCTTCCCTTTCTAAGAATGTGGAATACGGGGTAGAAAAAAAGGTGACATGATATGTGGGTTCAAACTACTTACTGCTAGTGGTTGAGGTCAGGAACCAATAGTTATAACCTGCATAAATAAAAAAAGTTAATATTCAAGGAATAAGGAATGAAAAGTTGCAAGAGCCTGGAATCATTGGGATAGCATCTAAGGCCTTAAACATGCTAGGGAATTGATCTATCACTTATCTAGATCCCTAGACTTCTACTTGATTAAGACAGAGTCTCACATTATAGCCCAGATAGATCTTGAACTTATGATCTTTATGCTTATAGCTCTCTTAAGTGGCTGAGATCACAGGTGTGTATCATCATATACAGTAGTTAGAGAACACGTATGTGTTGCCTGACCTAACTTGGATTTATTTTTAAATCATATTTACCCACTGCTCTCAAAATGCAGATTCTGGGGGGGCTAGTGCTAAAAATCAGAGGTCAATAGGAGAGCACTTGTCCAGCATACATAAAGCCCTGACTTTGAACCCTAGCAAAACACACACACACACACACACACACACACACACACATGAAGACTCTAGACAAAATCTAGAAAACATAATTAGAACATAAAGAAATTCTTTATCAGGTTGTCTGCAATTCACCTCACATCCACCCCCTGCTACTTCGGCATCTAGTTTCTCCTATATTTCCAGAAAAGCTATTGCTTATCTTTCCCTGTGTTTCCTCTCTTCCTTTCCTTTCCCTCCTTCTCCCTCTCTTTTCTCTCCCTCTGTCTTCCCTTCCTCCTCCTCCTCTCTCTCTCTCTCTCTCTCTCTCTCTCTCTCTGTGTGTGTGTGTGTGTGTGTGTGTGTGTGTGTGTGTGGTCTAGAGCCTAGAATGTACAATGAACTCCATGGGGAAGATACCTGCAGCTGCCCACAACTCACCATTGACATAAAGGCTGTTCCTGTCCAGGGTCATGAAGTCCAGCTGGGTGATGCCATGGGTCTCACGACTTAGCTCCCAGTACAGCTGCTTTGGGTCCAGCCCCATGCCTGTGGGCTCAGACCAATGGGTACAGATCATGTTCACTCCAGTGGCTGATCCATCCTTTTCAGGTCTGGGTGCATGGAGATATAGGGATGAGAATAAATTCAAAGTGGATGATGGGGAGGCTAGTAAGATTGTCTGAGGGCTGGAGATATGGCTTGCCATTCTTGCAGAGGACCTGAATTTTGTTTGCAGCATGTCTGTTGGGCAGCTCATAGCCCCTGTGCCTGCAACTCCAGGCTATATGATATCTTTGTCTGGATTCCAGCAGCACCCACATGCATGTGTGCATGCTCACACATAGACACAGACTTACATATGAATAAAATAAAACTCTTCTATGAACAAAAAAGAATAATAATGTCAGAAAATGACACAAGAGAGCTGGGCAGATGGCTCTGTCAGTAACTACTTGCCCTGTAAACACTAGCACCCGAGCTCTGTCGGAGAGCCCATGGTAAACGCTGACCATGGTGGTGTACATATGTAAGTCTGATGCTTGGGATATGAAACATAGATCTCTAGGGCTCACTGGTCAGTCAATGTAGCCATATTGGAAAGTTCCAAGATAAGAAGAGACCTCAAAACTAAACCAACCAAACAAACAAAAAATGAGGTGGTGAGACCTGAGGGATAGTCACTGAGGGTGACCTCTGGCCTCCACATGCATGTACACATAGATATGTATACAGCCATCCATGCATGAACACGCATATACATACATACTGCAGAGTAAAATCAGCATTCAAGGCAAAAGAAATATACAATTTATGAACAATCATTGGGCAAAGAAGGCAAACTGAGACTAGAGATGGCAGGATTTTTATTCATGCACACTCAAGTTGAGTATCTTATATCTGAAATGCTTAGGATGACAATTTTTTCCAGCTAAGAGAGCATTTCAGATTTTAAAATATTTGTATATATTTTTAACCAATTTTGTATCTTTAACATGAAGTTTAAATTTCTCTAATATTCAAAAAAATTGAATACCAACTTGACATGCTAGAAATTCTAGGGTTAAGGACATGGCTCAGTAAGTAAGAGCACTTGCTGCACAAACATGAGGACCTGAGTTCAAATCCCAGCAGCCACAAAAATATCTGGGCATAGCAGTACATATCTCTAATCCCAGAGCTGAGGGAGTGATCCTTGCGTCTCATTGGCCAGCCAGTACAGATGGAAGGGTGAGTTTCAGGTTTGCTGAGAAATTGTCACAAAAATATAAGGTAGAGAAACAATTAAAGACATCCCATGTCAACCTTGGGCTAAACACACCCAGACAAACAGGTATAGCAATACACTCTTATATCACACACACACACACACACACACACACACACACACACACAGCAGACACACATATGCACGTGCAGTTTTCTGGAGCTGTAAGCATTTTTGAGTTAGAAATGTTTAATATGTGCCAGTGTCCTACAACCTTTAATCCATCATCTCAGAATAAGCCTAAAAAACAAACACGTGTATCAGCTTGATGACCTTGCAAATAACTTAGCTGTTGGATTCCGTAGTTCTTCCTTTTTGTCTTAGCTGTGAGCACAGAACTCTCCAGCCCCCTTGAAAACTTCTAATATGGGTTAAGAAATGAACATGAAAAGCAATGAGAGAACTCACTGGAGAAGAGTGTGGGTAGCATAACCCTAACAATGTAAGTTTTAAACCCTGGGTAGAGTTGTTTGCAGCTGTCATTCCAGCATGAGCACTGACATCGAGAGATGGGAGACCTAGCCAGGAAAATCAGCCGAAAGCTTGCATTTACAGCCCAGAGGCAGAAATAACAAGAGAAACTGACTCATAAACAAGGGAAAGGAAGGTAATGACCCAATAGGTTGTTCTCAGAGTGCTGCGCTTGCATGCACATGGGTAGACACATATGAATCTGCACACACAAATAAATAAAAATAAAACTTTAAAAAGAGGGGTGAACATGCCACAAACAGTTTGTATTTATACATTTTCTTGAATGAAGATTAATTTTGAACATTGCTGAGAAATTATTCCTGGGGGTATATTCAACATCTTGGTTAGGACCAGAAAGAAGTTCAGAGGTTGAGAACTGGGGAGAAGATTCAAGAAAGATAGCATCCCAGGTACTCAGTGCTGCTTTGATGGGCAGGTG
Source organism: Dicrostonyx torquatus (assembly GCA_028555095.1). Taxonomy (NCBI): domain Eukaryota; kingdom Metazoa; phylum Chordata; class Mammalia; order Rodentia; family Cricetidae; genus Dicrostonyx; species Dicrostonyx torquatus. The sequence continues at coordinate 226,654 of JAQHUG010000552.1, read as the reverse complement.
GGCATGTGGGAAGCACACAACCTAAGACTTACGTGAGCAAGACCAGTTGGCACCCAGAGTACAATGGACCAATGGTGGTATTCTTGAACGCAGCAGCAAGCTGGAGAGGAAGGAGAGAGGAAAGAGTAAGAAACTTCAGGGGTGATTAAGAGGTAGAAGAGGGAGGTTATTATATAAGAACTCTTACCAGGTACTGCAGGACCTTCTCCGTTTTGTTGAACTTTAAGGATCCTGGGTGTTTCATAACTGGTGTGTATTGTAGATTTGTGATGGTGAAGTTGAGGGTAAAGGGCACCTGGGAATAGGTCATGGCTGCAAAGCCAAAAAGCAGAGAAAAGGAAATCTGTCTTCAGCTTGCATGAGATCCTTGTTTTGCCCTTCCTCCAGCCTGCACCAGTCCTCCCAAAGAGAGGCTCTTATTCTCTGTATCACAAGACTCCACTCAATTTGTCCCTGAACAAATTTAAATAGGAATGTATACTTCCTCTGTATGCGTGTGTGTGTGTGTGTGTGTGTGTGTGTCTGTGTGTGCAAGAGAGGTGGGCATCCTACAATCTTTATCAACTGCTCAATTGGCTCCTAAACCACAGCAGATATGGACCATAAATTAAATTACATGTGACAGCTCTTTATTGTGTCTGTGTTCATGTAAATGGGAATGTGTGTGTATGTGTATATGCCTATGTATGGTATGGGGGTGGGGTGTATGTATGTCTGGAGGTGGGGAGGGACATCCGGAATGTGTGTGGATGTGTATATGCCTATGTATGGTGTGGAGGTAGGGTGTATGTATGCCTGGAGGTGGGGAAGGACATCCTTGGATGTCATTCCTTGAACACTTTCTGTACCCTATTATTTTTATTTCTTTTTGAGATATGGTCTCTTGTTAGTCTACCTTTCACCAAATCAACTGTCCTAGCTACCAGATAGCCCCAGGAACCTTTTTGATCATCTCTGAAGCACTGAGATTGCAAGTGAACATATGAGTTCTGGGAAGAGAACTTGGATCCTTAGATTTGTAAAGCAAGCACTTTATCACCTAACCTATCATTTTAGCCCCACTGATGGCAATTTTATTTCTTTACTTTGTTCAACAAATTTATATTTCCTACATGGAATAACATAGCAAATATTTCTGGTTAGCAGAATAGAATTAATGTCTGATATTTAATTATGAAAAACTCCAACAACAACAAGAACAAACCCTGAAGGATGGATGAAAATATTAGAAAATTAATTCCAAAAATCTGAAGGACAAAGGGGGCAAAGCATTGTCATAGCAGAGAATATCAGGAACCCATGGAGAAACCACAGCCTCACTGGCAATAATGAGTGAAGGAGAAAGAGAGAGCATTAGTGAACCCTTTTCTGTCCTCTCTACCACTGTTCTACCAATGCCATCTCTTGGTGAGAGTAACAGGAAGCTAGGAAGACGGAAGAGAGAACGTAAGAAAGGAAAGAAAGAAAAGGGGACAGGAGGAAGGGAAGAAAGGAGGAAGAAAGGGAGGAATGAAAGAAAAGAGCAAAGAGCAACAGGAGAAAGGGAAGAAAGAAAGTGTGAAACGGGAAAAGGAAGGGAATAGGAAAGAAGGAAAAGGGATGGAGGAAAGAGGAAGGAAGAAAAAGGAAAACAAGGGAGGAAGAGATAAAGTTAAGTTGAAAAGAAAGAAGGGAGAGAAGGGGGAGGGAGGGAAGGAAAAAAGGAAGGAATGGTCATTAAGAGATATGTGTAGTAAGTAAGGTGTTTTGCTTTGCTTTATCACATTTTAATTTTGTGTGTGGAACACATGCATTCAGTTCCTGAAGAGGCCAGAAGAGGGCACCAGGAGCCCAGGGACGGGCAGTACAGATGGTAGGAAACTGACACGTGGGTGACAGGAACTGAACCTGCTCTGTAAGAGCAGCCAGTGTTCTTAAATGCTGGGGCATCTCCCTGGGCCCAAATGTTAATCCTGTAACAACAATGAGAAATTTCAGAAATATTTCATTTAGGAAAGTAATATACTCTGATAGAATATGTTAAATAAATTTTCTTGAGCCAGAATCTTACTATACAGTCCATAGTGGCCTTGAACTCAGATCCTCCTGTCTCAGCCTTCCAAGTGCTGGGATTAGAGGTGTAGGGTACTGTACCCAGGTTTTGGATACACATTTAAAAATCTTCCTGTGTATGGTAAACAGATTGCAGAGGGAAAAATAGAAGCAGAGAAACCCCAGGAAAAGCTTTCTGGTGTCGGGGTAAGAGGTAGTAGTGGCCTGGATGGGAGATGGAGTGAGGAAAACAGTGGACCCAAAGTGATATGCCCTAGACCAAGCATTCTGATGGGTAAACAGAGGGTGAAAGAAGGAAGGAGGCTGAGAAGCTCTCAGCTGTTTTATTCTAGTAGCTACTTCATTTCCTTAGATTATAATCCCACTAATTCTATGGCAATGACTTTTACTGTTTTCCTCACTGCTGTCCCTCAAGCTATAGCCTGCGACTCAACAAAACCATCAAATGTACTCTGGACTACACGTGCTCATCATATCAATTTCCATCTCTTTTGTATCTAGACGCATTCCTTTCCTCAATATTTATTATTCAATATCACCAGTTAAATGGTCATGTAATCAGTTCTACATCAATGGACAATCTGACTTACCATTCTTAGAGTTTACCATGAATTAGGTATTGAATGATCCCAACTCTTAAGCCAGCTAGATCTAGAGATAGTACTTTTAATTGCAATACCACTTCAGATATGTGGAGGATGGGTTCTTACAGGATCCAAGGTTAAGAATGTGATATTTTGAGCAAGAAGTACTGCAGTAAGGAATTACATAGTCATCAAGTATAAATAAACAGTGTATGCTGTTTTTGGCTGTCTGCCAGAGAAAGCAGAGAACTGGCTGGTCACATCTGATGACCCAGATGAGCTCATGTTGAGCCTTGAATCTCACAGATATCTCACAGGAAAACTACAAAAGTCCGCACATGTCAGAGAATCCTAGACTATCAAGCACCAAAAATGGATCAGAAGTAACTTCCTAAGGTATATGGGTGGTAAGAATTCTGGAGCTACTTTAAAAATAGAATGAGTGTATACTATTATCAATTAATAATTTCTACCAGGAAGAGGACTTATTACAGGTAGAAATGGATAACATTACCAGGTGGTGATATCGACCACAAAAGAGGGCTTGATACAGCTGGGAATGGATGCTACTATCAACTGGTCATGGAAGGGGACTTGCACCAGATGGGAATGAATATCAACTGGTGACATTTACTGTGGAAGAAGGGTTGGTATAGGTGCTACATAGCTGCATAGATCTGAGAATCACTAAAGATTTGAATCACTAAGAAGGGATGTGTCCATGTATTTTAGAAACATACATTATTTCTTCTTTTCTTAGAAGAATGAGAATATTTTCTGTAGCTTTATTATATATAATGCATTGTGTTACCAAAAGCAAAACATGTTTACTCAATACCAGATTTAACTGAAGTAAATGAGTTATTCAAAAGTAGAGAAAATAAAAACTTATGATAGATTTATTTCACAAAATCAAACTTGATCTACCTAAATGAATCTAAGTCACACACAACAGAGATACCTGCATCTATCTTTAATCCATAACTATTCATAAAATCCAGGATAAAGAATTAGTCCTTGTAACCTCCAACAGATGAATGAAAAAAGAAAATCTTCTATATAGACACAATTGACTATTATCCTATTATAAACAAGAATAAAATTATGACATTTGCAAAAAGGGTAGAAATGTACAGCATCATGTTAAGTGAAA
>JAQHUG010000552.1:200909-215742 GCA_028555095.1 Dicrostonyx torquatus | reverse complement strand
AGAGGAAACTGGATTTGGCATGTAAAATGAGAAAAGATAGTTATTTTAACAAATTAAATTAAAAGAAAAGGAAGAAAAGAAAATGGTATAGTGAAACCAATTATTTTATATAACTAATATATGCTGACTTTAGAAAATGAGTGATAAAAGTCTTTCTATACCTATATTGCCTGTAAAGCTTGTTCTGAAAAAAAAAACACCGCTCTCTATAGGAAAAAAGCTCTTATCTCTTATAAGTGTTTATAAAAACCCTGAGATTAGACCAATATCTGTTTATTTGTGTTTTAAACCTGTGTGATTTCTTTGGGAATTAACAACTCTGGGAACTGGGCAGAACAGTAGCCTCAGTCAACAACTATGAACACCAACATCAACACTATCAAAATTGCCATAAAACTATAAATTCTGAGGGCACATACTTTTTTTGTTATTAGGTGTATGTCTCCTAGTGTCTGGCACAGGTTAGGTGGTCAATGGAGGTTGTTAGTTTGTTAGTTGATGAAATTGTTAGATTTACTATGACATCCCATCTTTCAGTGCATAATATTAGAAGTAGTGGTATGTCTCCCAGTGTCTGGCATAGGTTAGGTGGGCAATAAAGGTTGTTAGTTGGTGAAATTACTGGATCTACTATGACATCCCATCTTTCAGTACCTAATATTAGAAGCATTGACACTTTCAAGCTCCTTCTAAGATAGGTGTCACAAACTGGTAGATACCTGTGGTTCTGGGGAAGGAGTGAGCCCCAGAGGTTCCCAGGTTTGCTGCAGTAGTCCCAGGAGCTAAAAAGAAACCATCATTAGTGAAAAAGCAAGGTGCAGAAATGCTAGAAAAGAGAGGGGATTTATGTAACTTTTTGCACACAAAGCTTGAACTGAGACTATCTTGGAAGTGTGGACAGAGAAGGAAGTCCATAACTGCCCTCCCAGATCCCTTGCTCCAATCAAACGGAGGCATTAGGAGAGGTCAGCCCCTGCTTTGCTTGGTGTAGGATTGAAGTCGCTGGAACATGTGTTGAATACTCACTGCTGATGATAAGTGCAGAGCTCTGATGGGTGAAACCTGCAGTAACAACAGAGGATAAGAGAAGGTCAGGGTTGAGAGAGAGAAATGTACTCTTGTGGTTTGCATTCACAGGCCCTGGGACTCAATCGTTCCCAAGCTGGTGGCACAGCTTTGGGAGGCTGCAAAATCTCAGGGACATGGAAGTGGGCTGGTGGTCATAAATAATTATTGGTGGGATTTTAAAGACAGACTGCACTGGGTTCTGGTTTAGAATCCGTGCGTTCTGATCTGTAACAAACAGCACTGTGAGCTAGCACTGCTATGGAGGAACTGTTTCAACCACCATAACTTCCCTCCATGATGGATTGTCCCTTAAAAAGCCATAGGCCCAAATAAATCTATCTCTACTGAATTTGCTTCTCTCAAGCATCTGTAATGAGAAAAGTAACTGATACAAGTACCAGAGAGAATTAAGGATACATAATGGATTGGGATTCATGAAGTAAGGCATGAGGTAAGGGTGAGGTCAGTTCACACCGAGGAACAAATGAGATTCCAGTTTGAGTCAGCACCTACTGAGCACATGGCTAAGCCCTTAAGAGCCAGGCAGGGAGGGTGACCAAAGCTGGAGAGTAGATACTGCCAATCTAAGAAGACACTCCAGCCACATCCAGATGCTTACCATCAACGTAGAGGCTGTCCCTATCCAGGGTGTAGGGATCCAGTCTGGTGACACCATGAGTCAACCCATTCAGCTCCCAGTATAGCTGCTCCCTGTCCAATCTGTGCCCTTTGGGGTCAAGGTGATATGTGCAGATGGCATCCACTCTGATGGCTGTTCCGTCTTTCTTAGACCTGGGTATGTATAGAACATAGTTTGTTCTTTCCTCTCTCTTTCTGACAGCTCCTTGTAGTAGGAGGCCAAACTACAGCACCTAACTCAAAAAATTAGGAAATTCTAACAAGGAAGTTGCCTTGGGGAAAATAAACATCGTAACCAATAGTTAGGATCACAAGGACAGTCATCTTTCTATGTTGTAGAAAAAACCTCTTCAAATGTATGGCAGACAAAAAGAAGGTAATACTGATAAGGGTTAGAAATCCACATGATGCTAGGATAGATGAGTCTTGTCACTGATTCTGACAGACACGAGGTTTTGAGAGCCAAGATCTAATGAGCAGAAATGGCCTCAGAAGAGATGGTTGTAACATTGTACTTCAGAGATCTGGCATTCAGAAGGCTAAAGTTAGTTACCTCAGGTCCTATGGAACACTTGGTCTGGGGATTTCTAAGGAGAATCATAACTCTTATATTATTGGGAAGAGATGTCTGTTGTGGGATCTGTCTGAAACAATGGCTGATTCAGTAACATTAGAAAGCCTCAATGTATTCCAATCTGTGTGTGTGTGTGTATGTTGAGACAAGGTTTCAGTAAGTTTTATGGGTAGACTGGGCTTGAACTTGATGCTTTTGAGTCTGTTTCCTGTGTTGTTTCAGTAGGCTAAAATAATCGCTTGAGTAGTCGGGCTGACAGACCTGCCCCATCATCATGCTATTGTTAAGGTTTCAGAGTCAGACTGTGGTGACTGTAAATACAGCCAAACAGTTGGGAAGCCCACTACTCAGTTCCGTCCCCCCATTTGGCTGAGTTTGTATTGAGGATAGACCTACCTGAGTGACACTAGTGTGCAGCCTGTGTAGAGGGATCCCAGACTGCTGGTCTTGAACAGGGATTTGAGCTGTGAGAAAGGAGAGGGGAAATAAGAACAAACCACAGAGAAAAGTCAGAAAGAGTTGTGACCCAGGTGACAGGAGCATGGTCAGAGAAAGGTGGGGCTAAGATGCAATGGACCCCTCACCAGGTACTGGAGGACTCTCTCCAGAGTGTTGAAATTCTTGGAGCCGTGGTATAGCATGTCTTCCTTGAACTCCAGGTTAGTGATGGTGAAGTTGAGGGTGAACTGTGCAAAAATAGGAGTGGCCACTGCAATGAGAGCGGAGAAAGGGTCACATGTAGGATACACATGGTCTTACCTCTAAGAAATCTTCTGAGGATCAAGACAGGAAGTTTGAAATAAGAAATCAGATCATGGGACCTAGGACAGGAAGACCAAAAGCCTCATAAGAAACAAGGTACATATTGGTCATATTTAGCAAATATTAGTGAAAAGTGCCTTTTCACTTCCAAATAGGTAGAGATTTGGGAGCACAGTTCTCAAGAGTGTCAAATGATGACGCAAAGGAAGGCTTTGAGATGGAGAAAGTACAGTGCTAAGATGAACTTCTAACTGTATAGGTATGAACAGAGCTACTGAACTATGGCAGAGTGTGTCACAGACACAGGAGAAAGTACTTCCCTCAATCATCTCCCCAAGGTCCTATCTATGAAACTGAGAGAGTTGACTTCCTAGAAGGAATAGCAGAGAGAAGTGACCTACCTGTGGAGAGGTTAGGTTGCGCAGTAGAGGTTCCTGTGAAAGACAGAGATGACATCACAGGAGCTGAGGAAAAATGGACAAGAGTGAAAAATGGTATTTGAAGTAGTGCATGAATGCCACAGAGAGCATCTTTGCTCTCCAAATAAGGCCATAAATATATATGGTAGTGTGAATGACAGTCCAGCCTTTAATTTATTTTTTCTTCTCTATGACCTTGGATTCAGTAAGACATGGATCAGCTACTGTTCCCACAGGGTGTAGTAAACACAGTCATCAGACTTTTAAATACTCACTGTTGGAAGTGGGAGCAGAAGTTCGATGGGTAAAATCTACAATGATAAAGGGAAAGAGAGAATCAGGATGCAAGGACAGAAATATGTATGATATACCTGAGGCCCATCAGCCCCATCTCCAGCTGAGATTTCCAGTCTATACAGTGGAGCACTTAGAATTCAGGTGTTATTGGTTGGGCTGTGGTAGCATATGCCTTCAATCCCAGCACTCAGTGGGCAGAGACAGGAGAATCTTTATGAGTTCCAGGTCAGCTTGATCTATAGAGTGAGTTTCTGAACAGCCATGGCTACACAGACAAATGAGAAACCCTGTCTCAAAACAAAGAAACAACACTCCAAAACAAAGAACAAAGATAAATCTAGGTGTCATCAAGAAAACCGTCACTGTTCTCATGGATTTACAATTTAAACACATCCCAATTTCTACCACGTATGTTTGTAAGCTGTTGTTTTTCAAAGTCCATACAGAAAAGAATGAAAGATTCAACTTCTTGCTTTTGTTTTGCTTGAGACAGAATCGTTTTATTTGAGATAGAGTTGTAGTCTGGAGCCCAGGCAGGCCTTGAATTCTGGATGTAACCCAGGCTGAGCACAAACTTGCAGAAAATCTCCCATTTCACCTTTTAAGTGCTGATTGCAAACAGGGGCCACCTCACCTGGTAAATGCTTCTTGTTTCTGCTTTTGCTTCTTCTCCTTCCCTCCCCTATTCATTGTCCTTCTCCTCTTCTTCCTTACAGTACTGGAGCTCAAGCCATGACCCCTGAACATACCAGGCACACTCAAGGCTTACAGGAGTGAGCCACCACTCCCAGCTCAGTATGAAGTTTTTTAAAAGTAAAGCCTCTAATGGAAGTAGAGCTCAGAGAATATGGCCTGATGCATAGCAAGCATGATAGAGAAGTTTTAGCTCTGCATAGATACAACATAGATAGGTATAGATTACATAACCTCTAACCCCAGTGCTCAGGAGAGACTGAAGCAGGAGACTCATCAGTCGGAGGATAGACTGGGTCACGTGGTTAATTCTAGGACAGTCTCAGTCATATAGCAAGACTTACTTCAAAGTAAAACAAAACATAAACACCCCTAGACTTGAACCACTACTGAATGAAAATAGGCTTCAGCCAGATGTGGTCTTTGATGTGGATAGAGGAAAGTTTCTGTAGGTTAGAAACGTGTTCAAATAATGCCTTTGTACTGCAGTGATACAGAGTAAAGAGAATGACTTGAAGTCTCAAAGTTTGTGTGTCAGCAGCACATTGTTGCTCAGATTGAAGATGACATACAGGAAGGGTTTTGTGACCAATCAGAGAGCCCACTTATATTAGGGTAACACTCTCATCTTCAGCTTATGGATTGTAAGAAGATGCTCACCATTGATGTACAGACTGTCCTTTTCTAAAGTGAAGGATCCTAGCTTGGTAACACCCTGGGTATTATGGCTCAATTCCCAGTACAGCTTCTCTCTGTCCAGCTTAAGGCCCATGGGTTCAGAATGGTAAGTGCAGACAGCATCCACTCCAGTGGCTGTTCTATCTCTCTCAGGCCTGGGAAAGGAAAGGAGGCAGACAGATGGAGATGGAGACTCCAAGCCGAGGCTCAGAAAACCTTCACTGAGGGAGAAGAAAAGGGGACACTACTGATGAACAATTAATGGTTTTAGTGCCAGAAGAATATAGTTAATAACATAGCCACAGTCCTTGAAAAAGGCTGAATTAAACATGCCAGTATTTGTGGTATCCTTTTACATGCCATCTATAACATGACTCCCATGCCCACTAACAGAAATGTGACAATGGAGGTGGGAAAAGAAGTCTGAAAATGAGGTAACAGAAAGCAATTTCAATTGGCTTAACTCCTATTCAACCATTGCACAATGCCAGATATGTTTCTCCACATCTCTATGGCTTATTTTTGTGTGTGAAATGAATCAAGAGTTTCAGAACTGTGACGGTTAATTTCAAATGTCAATCTGCCACAAGCCGGAATTGCTTGGGAAAAGTCTTAATGAGGGATTAACTGGATCAGGTCAGTTTGTTGCAAAGCCTGAGAGAAATGATTTTGTTTGTTAATTGATGTAGGAAGATCCAGGTACCAATCTTGAGCTTGTAGGAGAGAAGAAGACTAGCAAGCAGCCAGCAGACAGATGAGTATATTAAATTTTCTCTACTTTTCACTGTGGATATGATGTGACCAGTTGTCTCAGCTCTTTACATTGTAACTTTTACACACGATGAACTGTAGTATAGAACTGTAAACCAAATAAACATTTCTAAATGTATACTGCTTTTTGTCAGATTATTTTACTACGGTAACATAAATGAAATTATAAGAAAACCTAGTAGGAAGTGCTCAATAAAATGATACATCACTGTCTCCTGAAAGAAAATGAAGTCTTATCTTTTTTAGTCGGAAATGGAAAGGACTGGAGAGGAATTGGATGTCACCTCCTCCTAGAACACCAGGAGCAGGAAGTTAGGCATCAGTTCATGGCTATTGTATACATGCCCTGCATATCCACTCTGAAGTTCATACCTCAGTAAGATCAGTCTGCAACCAGAATAAAGGGATCCAATACTGGTATTCTTGAACAGGGGCTTGAGCTGTGGACAAAAGAGAAGAGGATTTAAGGGGCCAAAGGGTACAAAATTGAAATGAGACAGGGTGAGTGTGAGGGAGTTCTGACCAATTGATTCAAGATCCTCTCTGTGCTGTTGAATATTTTCGATCCTTGATATCTCATGCCTTCTGTATGGTGCAGATTGGTTATAGTGAAGTTAAGGGTGAAGAGTCCCAGAGATGGGCTTGTACCTGTAGCAGAAAAGAGAAAGTGGGGAGAACCCAGGACAGCTATAGGTGGTTGCATTTAGGTGCTCTGTAACTAGTCTTCAGAATTGTCTTATCTAAAAACTAAAATTCTAAATAATTAAATAACTCCCATTTGTCTTTCCCTAACCTATAGCAACCACTATTGGTACTTTATGCTCATATGAATTTTACTATTCTATATTTCTCACGAGGAAAATCATATAGCATTTCTCTTTTTGTGAGGATATTATCAATGTTATCTCAGTTAAATGTGAGAATTTCTTTATTTTTAGGGCTTATAATATCTGACTTGATGAATACATTGTGTTTGTTTTTATCCATTAACCTGCTCACATATACTTGGGTTATCTATATATTTTGACTAGATCTGACAACATGGGTGTGGAACATATGGGAATGAATATTGTAAATTTCTCTTTTATGGAGCTGATTCTAGGGAAGGGGGTCCTGGAGGTTTGACTGAGTACTCACTGTTTGTGGGAGGGATCCAGTACCGATGGTTATAACCTGTAGATAGAAAAGAAAGAGCATGATTTATATAAATACTAAGAGATGAAAAGACGGTAGACCTGGAAGGTGAGGTCATTATGAAAGAATCTGAGATTTATATAAAAAGAGTAATGACTACATCTAACTTAGCCCTTATTATGTGTCTTGTCCTGTGATAATATTCATGATGCATATCATCACCATTAATTTTACTAAAACAATATATAATAATAAAGCTGGCAAAATGGTTCATTGGGTAAATGTACTTGCCACCAACCCTGACCATCCGAATTTGAACCTACATGGAAGAAGGAGAGAACTCGTCTCCGAGAATGTTCCTTTAACTTCAATATGTACATCAGCATATGCATGCACACACACAAATACATAATTAAATAAATGTAATTTTATTTAAAAATTCAGGGTATGACACAGTTATTGTAAATACAATCTTACAGCAGTGTAGCTGCCTGCACTGGACCTGTCAATACCAAACATGAATCAAGGAAAGGATCATGGAGCCCTTCTCATCATTGATGTACCTTTGGCAGCTGATAAATTTGGGGAGAGGAATAGTATCCACCAGTCTCCAATGTACAGCCCCAAACTTGAGGCTGCATATATGGTCCTAATTAAAATTAGTGGATCACAAAACAAAACAAAAAAGAAATGAATGTGCAAAAGGGACCTGTAAGGAGGATGAAGTAAGGAAGAATGGAATGGAATGGAAGTAGCAGAGTAGAGGGCTAGAGTAAACACAATGCATCATATATATGTCTGAAATTGTCCAAGAAAAAATTTAATAAATGAAAATAAAATAAAAAATAATTTTGAAATTAAAAAATATATACAATAATAATATATAGCTATGTTTTGATGAGGCTATACTATGCCACAGCAATATTTCATACATTGCAAAGGTAAAAACATATTTATGAATGAATGTGTGCCCTAAGCATATTTATATATTCTATATTTGGGAAGACAGTTTAGTTTAAATCTATCTTTGCTCACTTAGCTTCTTTTTACTTAACAAAATTTTATGATACTTCCTTAGTGTGCGTATATTATTTATAACATAGAATTGATAAAATTGTGGCATGTTGTGGGGGAGATATGCAGGGATGAAAACAAAGAAATGGAGATTTGTGAAGATAGCTCAGTAGAAAAGTGGTTGCTGTAAGTCCTGGATACCTTTAACTGTCTTGATACAGTCTAGAATTGTCTTGGAAGTGAATGACAACTGAGGAATTACCTAGGTCAGACTGACCTGTGGAAATGTCTATTGGGGATTGTGTTAATCAGCTGGTATAAGAAGATGTGTCCCACTGTGGGCAGCCCCATCCCTAGGCAAGTGGCAGTCCTTGGCTGTGTAAGAAACCTAGTTAAGTATAAGTCTGTTTGTCAGCCAGCAACAAACATCCTTCATATTTTCTACTGCACTTTATTGGCTATAAAGTAGACTTTCTGGTTAGAGACAGGATGCTCCCAGGAATATCCCATACAGGGATATCCCTTAACCTGGATATTTGTGCAAAGTATGCAAGTTACCTGCCTCTGAGCTTCACCCCAGAAAGAAAAAGAGGATGCCAAGAAAAAATATGTTTCTATAACTATTTTTATGGTGGAGGTGTGTGAAAAAGGAGATAAGAAGGGAAGAAGAAGGAGGAGGAGGAGAAAGAAGAAGAAGGAGGAGGAAGAGAAGAAGAAGAAGAAGGAGGAGGAAGAGAAGAAGAAGAAGAAGAAGAAGAAGAAGAAGAAGAAGAAGAAGAAGAAGAAGAAGAAAGAAGAAGAAGAAGAGGGAATGAGAATGAGAGAAGGACAAGAAACAAGAGGAATAAAAGGAGGAGGCCGGACTTCAATTTCTCCCTTGATTTCTCTCAGGGATGGAATGTGATCTGGAATTCTAAAACAGATAGAACCTTTCTTCTCTGGAATTGCTTCTAGTTAACTTATTCAACAGTTACAGGAATGAAACTAGATCATACAAGTGTGAGAATCTAAGGTCATATGCCTAGATCCCACATAAAAGCTCAGTATGAGTGTCTTACTGGACCTCATAAAAGAGCAGATTTCCCATTTTATGCCTTCCACTATATTTCCACCTTACTACAGGTCTAAAAGTTACCAAGCTACAATGATTAATCTTTATCAACTGGACTTGATTTAGAATCATATGAAATGGATATGTGTGTGTTCATGAAGGCATTTCCAGAAATATTTCCCAATTTGAGGTGAGAAAACACACAATGTGGATGACATCATCTAGTGAGCCATGATGAGGAAAGTTAATAAATAATACAGGAACTAATTAACCTGGACTGAAACTCTTACCCTATGGGACATAAAAGCCTTTTCTCATTTACATGTGAGTCTTTTACTTTGTTATAGCAATGAAAACTGATACTAAAGGAGACCACATTATGACAAAGATACTCACCATTGACAAAGAGACTGTCTCTGTCTAGGGTGTAGGGACCCAGTCTGGTGGTACCATTGGTCAACTGGGTCACTTCTTGATACAACTGCTTTCTGTCCAGAGGAGGACTCATGGGGTCATGATGGTAGGTGCAAATACTATCTACGCCAGTGGCTGCTCCATTCTGTTCTGACCTAGAGTGATGAGGATATAGGAATGGGTCATCTAGAGTCGTGAGAAATTGTGCATATCTCCTTCAAGCTGAGTCCCTCCTGGCTTTATGCTTGTCTTTTTATAGACTGTGCCTACTTTCTCAGTCACATTCCTTTTTAAGTCCTCTTTCTCTAGGTCTACTATTTTACACAGTGCGTTAGCTCTAGAAAAGTTTGTTCAACTTAGATTTCTCTTGTTCTCATTTTTCCTTCATATTTTGGTTCACATATATTATGACAAGTACCGATACTTCTTTTTTTTTTAAGTACCGATACTTCTCATTGTTATGTTCAAAGTTACTCTAAGACTTCTTGGAAAATCTACCTTTTCAACTCCTACACGTCTCTCTTCCCTTTTCTTTCCTTTTGTTTCCCTCTCTTTCTTTCTGTTTCTTTTCTTTCCTTTTTTCTATTTTTCCTATTCTTCTTTATTATTTTTTTCATTCCCTCTTTCCTCTACTTTCTAACATACTTCCCTCTTCTTTTTTCTTTCTTCAGTTTTCATTCATTCATTCTTCATTGACTCAGCTACATTCTATTTTTCAATACCACAGAGATTTTTCTATGGAGGGAGGTGCTTAAAAAGGAGGAACAAGAGGTCAAACAGAAGTGGAGGATGAAAAAACAGGACAAATCAAATGAGGAGAAGAAGGAGGAAAATGCATGCATTCCCAACTCTCATATCCCTCATTACATTAATGAATCACCCCACAAAAGAGTTTATTTTCCTGTGTTTCCTCTGCCTACTGTACATGTACTGTTAATGTATGGCTCAAGCATCATTCATAGAATGCTTCACCCCGATCTCCAGGGTTAAGCTAAAACTTCATTACTAGGTTCTTTTAGTCTGTGTGTAGAATTTAATGATTTCTTTGACCTGGTTTGCGTATGGTTTCATGTTTGTGCAACTGGTGCCCGCTCTACATAGTGGAACTTTTGCCAGAAGAAAGTTATAACTGCTAAGTCACAGAATGTGGCACAAAATGAAGGATTCCATTGTCACTAAGTGATCCAATATCCCTTTTTTCTGATCAATGAGTCTCAATGCTCCAAACAATTATTTTTATGCAAATAAGTTCCACAGGAAGTGTCTTCTTCCAGGAAGTATTGTCTCTTGTGTACTAAATCAAAGACAGAAATTATGTCTGAATTTCTGGAGTGCTTCTTTCCTTTGTGTTTCTTGCCTTCTGCATGTGATATTCAGATGAATTTGACTGTGACAGAGAAGTCCTCTATGATATAAAACAAAGAAGGCTCACCTGATCAGCGAAAGTATGCATCCAGAGTAGTTAGAACCAATGCTGGTATTCTTGAACAATGACTGGAACTATGGATAAGACAAAAGGGTAAGTGAGGGAGGGGTCCATGAGATTGGGTAGAGTGAAGGAAAGGTAAGCCCCTTATTCATGTTTCACATTACCAGGTAGTTCAAGGCCTTCTCTGTTTTGTTGAAGTATAAGGAGTCTGGGTACCCCATTTCTGTGGTATAAGGCAGGTTGTTGATTGTCAAGTTGAAAGTAAATTGCACCAATTCTGGATAATTATTTGTAGCTGGAGGGGAGAAAGAGTGAGAGTGAATATAACCATGAGCACAGAGAGAGAGAGAGAGAGAGAGAGAGAGAGAGAGAGACAGAGACAGAGACAGAGACAGAGACAGAGACAGAGACAGAGAATATCAATTTTCTATTTTAGTACTGAGCTGCTGGATGTGAATAGAAGAATAATACTGTCTCATAGCCACAGTGTCCAGGAGATAAAGTATAAGGTAGCCTACCCAGAATCTTTTCTGCCCAACTAGAGGGCTAGAGTAGAACTTCATAGTGGACATTTGACTTCATCTTCAGAGGAATCCTGAATTTGTAGCCCAGAATTTCTAAAGCTGACATGTCATTGACATTTCATTGACTTGAGAAGGGAGTAAGACCTTTTACTTTCAGATCTGGGCCACACCACATAAAAGTTTCAACGGACAGTGGCAAGTGTAAAGACTCAGAACTGGTCAAAATGATGAAAATAAGTGACAGTTGAAAGTTCAGTCCCAAATTGGATACCATTGTATCATGCCCTCCAAAACTCTTTGAAAATTTTGGAAGGTTTAGAGAGAATATAAGAGCCAGAGGATGTGGTGGAATGCTAAGTGACGAGGAATGCTATATCCATGGCATGACAAGGTGTTTGTGCTCTCGTGTTCACACCAGATGTGATTGTAAGAGATGAGGTCTGTCAATGACCCATGGTAAACTTGTGTGTAGGGGTCAGGTGTATTCCCAAAAGGCCCTGTCTCTATTTGAGGAATGGTTGCTTGGATGGGGACTTTATGAGGCCCCATGAGGGTTGATAGGCAGTTAATATTTCTTCAGGATGAAGGGACATTTTCTTCAGCTGTTTAAAACTTATAGATTTTCCAGGCAGTTGTGGCACATTCCTTTAATCCCAGAACTCAGTAGGCAGAGGTAGGTGGATTTCTGTGAGTACAAAGCCAGCTTGGTCTACAAGAGCTAGTTCCAGGACAGCTAGGACTACACAGAGAAACCCTGTCTCATAACCCCCCACACACACAAAAAAAAAAAACCCAACCAACCAAATAAACAAAAAAACTTGTAGGTTGTTTGTGATCTTGTAAATAAGCCCTTACTCATACTCATGAGAAACACATCAGCCATAAAAAGGAAGAAAGAAAAAAAAAGAAAATGAAGAGATGGAAAGAGAAACACAAAAGAGAAAGAGTTAGTGCTATGGTTAGGAAATTTCCTTAGGGAACTAGAAACTTACAGAGTCATGCAAAAAAGGAAGACATGGGCAACTAGAATAAGACAGAATACAGATTGACTGTATATAAGATTTATGCATAGAATAAATTTATGGTCTATAAAAAGTCACTGACTTTTTAGAAAAAGAAAAATACAATAACAAACAAACAAAAACCCGACCCAGAATTCCAAGTGCAACACATGTAGAGGCCCTGAAGATTGGAAATGCATATAAGGCTTGGATGGCCAGACAAATGGATGTGAGGTACAGAATGGAAAAAGCTGAAGCTCATAGATGTGACATCCAGTTGATACAAGAACTCCCAGCTCAAGATTTCTCATTGTCTTCTTCATGGTCTACTCCAGTGGGTGTCCCTGACCTCCTCCATTCTCATTTTCTCCACGTGCTGCAGGATGTATCCCAAGTCCATGCAGCCTAGTCGGGTCAACCCTGTCTGCATTACAAACTACCTCTAGGATTCCACCAGGACCAACCCTAATTGCCACAACAGGTCCCTTTTTGCACCACATCCAACCTCTTACCTCTTATGGTTTGAATAAGAATACCTCCCATAGTATCATATATTTGAACACTTATTCACCAAGAAATGGAACTATTTAAAAAGGATTAAGGAACTATTTGAAAAGGAAAAGGACCAAGATAAAAGTTGGTACCAGGGAGTGGGGTATTACTAAAATAAGCATGATGTTTGTCGGAGGACACCAGAGGACTTTGTGGAATGTGGGTGTCCCACTCAAGAGGTTCCAGAGAAGAATATTAGTAAGTGACCTAGAGACTGTTTTTGTGCTATTTTAGTAAAGAATGTGCTTTTCTCCCTTGTCCAGAAAGTCTGCCTAAGGTTAAACCGAAGAGTTTTGGATTAATGGCATTGGCAGAGCAGATTTCAAGGTAGCTTAGTAGTGACTACTGTGTGGTTGTTAGTGGTCACTTTTATGCAGATCTACAATGAAAAGGACCAAGATGAATGAGGGAAAATACAAAATATATTCAGCTTAACAAGAAAGGGAGCACCTGGAAATGTAATGGTACTAAGTCCTGTGTTCAAGGAGACAAAATGTTTAAAGAAAAACCTGATGCTAAGTGGAGTAAAGGGAGGCTGGGTGTGGAACAAGTCTAAGTGAGGGAAGGGTGATGCAGTCAGCACATCTGAGAGGAGTTGAACATCTGAAGAGTGCTTTAATATCAGATATGGAGATACAGAGTTTGGAGTTTGCACAGGTAAGTTTTCAACTTGTGAAGAGGAATTAAAGGAAAGTTTAAGAAGTAAAGGAAACCATCAACAACAGAAAGCAGATACAAAGGCAACTGGATGAGGGAGCCATGTTCTAGGACCACCAGGTAGCAGAACCTGGCATCTTAAGCCACATGGTTCTGGTTTTAGAGTCAAGAATATAAGAAAGGGTGTGTGGAATCTCCCCCTGTGTAGTTAAGGAATGTCACTGAAGCCAGGCATGTGTCAGGAGTGTCCCTGCATGGAAGCTCAGCAAGGCTGTAGTGTGGAGCTGTAAAAGTGAAGCCTGGATTATGTTGGAGACCTTAAGATGTGTAAAATGCCAATCGTGAGATACCATGCCACAGAAACCTAAAAGGAGTTGAGCATCTAAAGAGTGCTTTGACATCAGATGTGGAAATGCAGAGATGGAGTTTGCCCAGCTGATTTTGGTTTTCAGTCAGCCTGGTATTTCCCCACCATGTTCCCTTTTCTGCCTTTTGCAATGGTAATGCACATATTGAATTACTGTTTGATGGAAGTAAGTGAACTGCTTTTTTATTGTTATTTAACAAGGGGCTACAGTTTAGAGATTGCCATGACTATCAGTAGAGACTTTGAACTTTGGACTTTTAAATAATTTGACATTTGATAGACTGGGAATTTTTGAAATTGTCTAGTCTTTTGAAGTTAGACTGAATATTTTCATTATAATATGCCTATAGATAAATGGGGGCCAGGGATAGAATGTGGTGTTCTCGATAAGAATGTCCCCCTCAGTTAAATATATTTGAATTCTCGGTCAGAGGGAATAATACTATTTGAAAAGGTTTTAGGCAGCATAGCATTGGGGAAGGAAATGTGTTACTGGAGAAAGTGAATTTTGATTTTAAAAAGCCCATGCCAAGCCCAAAGTCTATCTGCAGCTCAAGATGTAGCTTTCAGCTACTGCTCCAGCAACTTGCTCCCCATGCTCTCCATTGCAATGATAATGGACTAATCCTCTGAAACTGTATGCAAGCCCCAAATAATGCTTTGTTTTAATAGCATTTCCATGGTCAGGACATCTCTTCACAGCAACAGAACAGTGACTAAGATACTAAGCAGCCAGATCTTCCACACCCTTCTTCAATGTCTGAGTCTGTTGGGAGCAGTGAACCCCCA
>JAQHUG010000552.1:147157-176309 GCA_028555095.1 Dicrostonyx torquatus | reverse complement strand
TTCTGTTTCTGTTACACCTGAAGAGACAGCCTGATCAGACAAGGATGAACTGGGATGTCTAGCAGGATGTGTGACCAATGATGCTGGGGTCTGTGGTTCAGGAGGAATATGGATCAGAGTTGTTGAGGTCATCATGTTTGGAACATCAGGTGAGATGGTTGTAGAGAGATCCCCTGAAGAGTCTTCTTTTCCAGGATGTGTGACCCATGGATCTGTATTCCCTGGTTTACCTGTGGAAACGGCCAGAGTTGTAGCTAGTGCAGAGTTAGTGCTGGAGCTAGTGCCCAGGGATGATAGCATTTCTGTTACACTTGGAGAGAGAGCCTGGGGTAGAATGGCTGAACTGGACTGTTCAACAATGTGGGTGGCAAAAGAAAGTGTGGAATATGGTTCAGAAGGAATAAGAGTTGTGGAAGTAACAAAGTCTGAACCAGTAGTTGAAACGGTGGTAGTTAGAACACCTGAAGTGTCTTCTCTTTCAGGATGAGTCACCCGTGTGGTTGTAGTCTCTGTTTGACCTGGAAAAACGAATAGAGATGAACTGGTTTCATTTGTTTTTGCGCCAGTAGTAATGGCCTGTGATGTCATCATTTCTGTTGCTTCTGGAGAGACAGTCTGAGTAGCCGTGGATAAAGTGTGTTGAGCCTCAGCATGAGTAACCATTGATATTGTGGTCTGTGTTGCAGAAGGAATGTAGATTGGAATTATTGAGCTTATGTTCTCTGAAGCAGTATCTGACATATTTGTAGTTAGAACATCTGAACTAACTGCTTTTACAGAATGGGTGGCCCATGAACCTGTGGTCTCTGTTTGATCTGTGGATACTGTCAGCATTGTAGTTGTTGGACTGTTTTTTGTGATAGAGCTAGTGACCAGTGATGGCATCATATCTGTTATATCTGGAGAGCCAGTCAGAGTAGGCATGACTGAACTGGGCTGTTCACCAATATTGGTGACAAAAGAAATTGTTGAATGTTGTTCAGAAGGAATAGGAGTTGTGGAAGTAACAAGGTCTGGACCAGTAGTTGAAACTGTTGTAGTTAGAACACCTGAAGTGTCTTCTCTTTCAGCATGAGTCACCCATGAGGCTGTGGTCCCTCTTTGACCTGGAGAAACAAGTAGAGCTGGACGAGTTTCATGTACCTCTGTCCTGGCATGTGACATCATCATTTCCATTCCACTCTGGGAGACACCCTGAGCAGACATGGATGGACTGAGATGTTCACCAGTATGAGTGACCAATGATGTTATGGTCTGCAGTTCAGGAGGAGTGTGGATCAGAGTTGTTGAGATCATCATATCTGGAACAGTAGATGAGGCCATTGTTCTTAGAACTCCTGAAGTATCTTCTTTTCCAGGGTGGGTGACCCATGGGGATGTGGTCTGTGGTTGGTCTGGGGAAATAGCAAGAGTTGAAGTGAGAGAATGGCTTTCTGTGCTTGAGCTAGTGGCAAATGATGGTATCCTTTCTGTTATATCTGGAGAGATAGACTTTGTAGAAATAAGACTTGGTGATGTTATCATTTCTGGTATGCTATGTGAGAAGGTTGAAGACAGAACCCCTGAAGCACCTTCTTTTCCAGGATGGGTGACCCATGGGGCTGTAGTCCCTGGTTGACCTGGTGACACAGCCATAGTTGAAGTCATGGAATGGTTCTCTGTGCTTGAGTTAGTGACCAGTGATGGTATCATTTCTGTAATACCTGGAGAGACAGGACTTGTAGACAGAGTTGCACTGGGCTGTTGTCCTACATGGGTGACCAATGAAATTGTGTCATGTGATTCAGAAGGAATGAGAGTAGCTAAGGTCATCATTTCTGGGATTCCAGTTGAAATGGGAGGAGTAGGAACCCCTGATATGGCTTCTCTTTCAGGATGGGTAGTCAATGGGGCTGTGATCTCAGGCAGACCTGTGGAAACATCCAGAGTTGAAGTCATTATGTAGCTTCCTATGTTTGAGCCAGTGACAAGCGATGGCCTCATTTCTGTTTCTGTTACACCTGAAGAGACAGCCTGATCAGACAAGGATGAACTGGGATGTCTAGCAGGATGTGTGACCAATGATGCTGGGGTCTGTGTTTCAGGAGGAGTGTGGATCAAAGTTGTTGAGGTCATTGTGTCTGGAACAGTAGGTGAGGCCATTGCTCTTAGAACCCCTGAAGTATCTTCTTTTCCAGGGTGGGTGGCCCATGGGGATGTGGTCCCTGGTTGATCTGAGGAAATAGCAAGAGTTGAAGTGACGGAATGGCTTTCTGTGCTTGAGCTAGTGGCAAATGATGATATTGTTTCTGTTATATGTGGAGGGACAGGCCTTACAGACATGGCTGAACTGGGCTGTTCCCCAATGTGGGTGACCGATAAAACTGTGTTATGTGGTTTAGAAGAAGTAAGAGTTGGTGAGGTGATTATGTCTGTTACACTATGTGTGATGGTTCTAGACAGAACTTCAGAAGTGCCTTCTTTTCCAGGATGGGCAAGTTTTGGGTCTGTGGTCTCTGGTTCACCTGAAGAAACATAAAGAGTTGAAGCCACTGACGAGTTTTTCACGCTAGAGCTACTGATGAGTGATGGCATCGTTTCAGTTATGCCTGAAGAGACAGGCCTTGTAGGCATGGTTGAACTTGGCTGTTCCCCAATGTTGGTAACCAATGAAATTGTAGTATATGGTTCAGAAGGAATAAGAGTTGATGAGGTCATCATTTCTGTCATGCTAGGTGAGATGGTCTTAAATAGAACCCCTGAAGTGCCTTGTATTCCATGATCTGTTACCTCTGCTTTTGTAACCTCTGGTTGTATTAGGGATAAGTCTGTATTTGAAGTCACTGCATGGCTTTCTGTGCCTGACCTATTGACCTGGGATGTCACTTCTGTTATACCCTGAGAGACTGCCATACTATTCATGACCAAACTTTGTTGTTGCCCAGTGGGAGTTGCCAATGATGTTATGTTCTGTGGTTCAGAAGGAGTGTGGCTCAGGATTGTTGAAGTCATCATGTCTGTAACACTAGATGTTAAGTTTGTATTTTGAGCATCTGAACTGGCTTCTTTTTTAGGGTTATTAATCCAAGATATTGTTGTATTTGGTAGTCTTGGGGAAAAAGTTAGAGTTGGAGTTGTTGCATGACTTTCTGTACCTTTGGTAGTGACCAGTGATATAGTCATTTCTGTTATATCTGGAGAGACAGCCAGAGTAGATATAGTTGAATTGGGCTCTTTTTCAGCATCAGTTACCAATGAAACTGTAGTCTGTTGCTTAAGAGTTTGGTTCACAGATTTTGAGGTCTCTAGAACACTGGGTGAGATGATTGTAGTTAGCACCCTTGCAGTGTCTTCTGTTTCAGGATTCATGATCCATGAGGTTGTGGTCTCTGGTTGACCTGAAGAAATAGTCTGATTTCTTTTACGCCTGCCTGTCTCAGAGGTAGTTAACAATGGGCTTATTGTTTCTGTTACACCTTCAGAGACAGCGATAGTAGACGTGGGTGGACTAATCTTTTCCCCAGCATGAGAAATCAGAGACATCTTGGTATGTGGTTCAGAAGGTTGGACAGTCAGAACTGGTTTGGAAGTCTCTGCATCTTCCTCAGATCTGTGGCCTTCTAAGGTTATTATATCTGGAATACTAGATGAGATAGCTATAGTTGGAGTACTTGGAGTAGATGACCTGGCTTCCTGTTCAACTGTGGTGGCTGTTGGGGGTGTCGTATGAGATTCAATATGGGAAAAACTTGGGCTTGTCCTGGCAATCTTTGGGCTGGTCTCTTCAGGATTGATAATGAATGGGGCTGATGTGCCTGATTCGTCTGGCAAAGCAGTAAGAGTTGTAACAGGAGAACTATCTTCTGATATTTGAGAAAGGGTTACTTGTGATGCTGTTTTCTCCCGTATTTGTGAATAACTTGGTGTTGCTGGGGAAATAGTACTGGTGTACATTTCAGACCTAGGGACTAGTGAAGTCACTATCCCAAGTACACCAGAGGAAGCTGTCATAGTTGGAAGGGATGAAGTTTTTTGTACCACAGTATGAGTGGTCATTGAAACTCCTGTCTCTGGTTTATCAGAAGAAAGAGTCAAAGTTGGAATATTGGTGCTGGTGATTGTACTGAAAGTAGTGACAGGTGAACTCAGTACTTCTGATACATTAGGTGAAAAGGCAGAAGTTAAAGAATCTGATCTGGCTTCTGTCTCAGAACTGGTAGCCATTGAGGGTAAACTATCTGATGCAGTGTGGGAAACATCTGGAGTTGTCATGAGGACTGTTAGATTAGTCTCTGAAGAGTGAGTATCCCATGATTCTGTTTCACCTGTCCCACCAGGTAAAGTAGATAGAGTCAAAACATCTGAAGTACCTTCTCTGCCAGGATGGGTGACCCATGAGGCTATAGTATCTGGATCAGCTGGGGAAACAGTTTGGATTGGAGTGTTTGCATGTGTCTCTGCCCCAGAATGAGAGACCAGTGATAGTATCACTTCTCTTCCACCTGGAGAGAAAGTTGCAGTAGAAATGGTTGAACTGGACTCTTCCCCTGCATTGGTTGCCAGGGAAACTATGGTCTGTGGTTCAGATGAATGAAGCATCAGAACTGATTTAGTTGTTTTTGAATCTGTACCTAAACTATGGACCTGTGAAGTCACCATATCTGGGACAACAGGTAAGATAGTTGTGGTTAGAACAGATGAAGTGGTCTCTGGACCAATAATTGTGGGTGCAGGAGGTGTAGTGTCTAAATCCGTATGGGAAAAGCTCGGCCTTGTTGCTTCATCTGGCTCAGTGGGATTCCTGGTCCCAGATGGAATCTTAGAACTAGCTTTATCCCCAGGATGGCTGACTTCTGAAGCAGTGGTCTCTGGATGACCTGAGAAAGCAATCTGAGTTGAAAATAGACTTCTTTCTAACTCACTACTAGTGGTTACTGACTTCATCTCTGGAACATCAGTGGAGACAGTCAGAGTTGCAATGGTTGAACTCACCTGTGGCCTCTGGTGGCTGACCAATGATACTGTGGTGTCTGACCCATCAGCAGAAACAGACTGAGCTGGAGTACTTTCACTAGTTACTGTTGAAAAGCTAGGAGCCAGTGAGGTCAGAACCCCTTTCATATCAGGTGAAAAAAGAGAAGACGAACCAGCTAAATTTGTTTCTGTCCCAAGACTGGAAGCCACTGAGGGTGT
Source organism: Dicrostonyx torquatus (assembly GCA_028555095.1). Lineage (NCBI taxonomy): Eukaryota > Metazoa > Chordata > Mammalia > Rodentia > Cricetidae > Dicrostonyx > Dicrostonyx torquatus. The sequence continues at coordinate 171,137 of JAQHUG010000552.1, read as the reverse complement.
AACATCTAATCCATGCTGAGAAAAATCTGGGGCTGTCGTGAGAACTGTAGGACTGATTGCTGCATGAGGAGTGACTAAGGAAATGGTTGTGTCTGGCCCACCAGGAGAAACAGCCAAAGTTGGAACAGCAGAACTGGACTTGGCCTCAAGATGAATGACCCACGGAATGGTGGTCTCTGGTTGACCTTGGGAAACAGTCGAAGTTGTAGATGGACTGCTTTTTGTTTTGGAACTAGTTAATAGTGACGCCAACATTCCTGGTACAGTAGGGGAGTCAGATGGAACTGTACTAGCTAAACTTATCTGGGCTCCAACATCGGTAGTAAATGAGTCTGTTGTCTCTGGTTTAGAAAAAGAAACAGACAAAGATGTAATACTTGTACTGGTCTCGGCTCTAGAACTAGTGACCAGTGAGGTCATTGTATGTGGTATAGCAGGTGCGGTCACTGTAGTGGGAAGAGCAGAGCTGGCTTCTTTCCCAGTACTTGTGGTTGTTGACAGTGTCAAATCTGATCCACCTTGGGAAAATATCGGGGCTGTCTTAGGAAGAGTAAAGTTTGTCTCTTTAAAATGGGTGATCCCTGCTGTTGTTGTATTTTGCTTACTTGAGGATATACTCTCCACAGTGGAAAAATTTGAGGTGTCTTCTGTCCCAGTCTGAGTGATCCCAGCGGCTGTATTAAACAGTTGATCTGGAAAGGCAGTCAGGGTTGAATTAGTTGATTCTATTATCTTTCCTGATACAGCAGCTGAATTACTTGTGTTTAGAATAGCTGTAGTTCCCCATGCTTTGGGATCAGTGACAAGTGTGCCAGTGGAATCTGGTTCACCAGCAGGAGTCATAGTTGATGTACTATTTTTTTTCTGTGCCTGAGAACTAAGGACCAGTGAGGTTGCCAATCCTGCTCTAACAGGTATTGTAGTAGTGGCTGGAAAGGCTTGCATGACGTCTGTCCCATGGGTTGTATCCACTGAGAGTGTGGTAATATCAGATTCACCATAGGAAATGTTGAGAATATTTTCAGAAACAAGGATTCTGCTCTGCATAAGATGCGTGTCCCTTGGGACTGTTGTATGTGACTCACTAGGCACCACTGTCAGACTTTGGAGAGCTGGCTTGGTCTCTGCTGCAGTACTAATATCCAACGAGGTTGCCATTCCTGATGTGTCAGTAGAAAAAGTGCTGGCGACAGAATAACTCACCTTTGTTCCAGGATGGGTGACCCCAAAAGCTATTGTCTTCGGTTCACTCTGGGAATCAGTGAGAGTTGGAATAAACATACCAGTGCTTTCTTCAGGCCTGCTAATCAGTGAGGTCGGCAAATCTTGTACTGTAGAGACAACAGTTAACTGCGGAGAAGATGAACTGACTTCTCCTTTGGGAATGGTGGCTGTGGACACCATGAAATCCAATTCACCTTGAGAAGCACTCAGGGTCATCTTGGCAGCAGCTGGAGTAATCTCCAAAGGATAGGTGACCCATGAGACTGTACCAGAGTCACCAGAGAAGCCAGTGAAGGTACGACTATCTTGGCTGGTCTCTGTCCTAAGACTGGGGCTCCACGAGGCTGTGCTCTCTGGTTCTCCACTGTAAGAAGATGGTCTTGTCCTGAGGAGCATGCTGGTATTTTTCCTAGAGCCTGTAGAAAGTGATGCTGTTATCCCTAGGACATTGCGGGAGGCATCTGAGGCTGTGATAATCATCTCTGTTGTGTTTGTGTTGCCTGTTGTCTCTGGTGTCTTGAGGTGAGTCAGGGGTCTTGAAGTTGTAGATGTTTTGGTGGTTGAAGTGGCAATGGGTGTAGTCTTCAGAGCTGTGTCAGTGGTCTCCACTTTTACCGCCCCTTCTGTGGATAGCTCTGTAAGTTGAGACATGCAACACAAATTGTAAAAATGTTTGCACTTTCTCAATAGGCAATTCATTTTTTTTACTGTACATGAAAAAGGAGAGAAGTATTTATGATAGTGCTGCTTTCTTGGGATGTGAGTGGCATGATCTGGGAAGGGAAAAGGTACTATGAATTTTGCTATATTGCTCATCTGTTTCCCTGACTCCCTTTCTATTTTCTTGTGTGTGTGTGTGTGTGTGTGTGTGTGTGTGTGTGTGTCTGTGTGTAAGAGTAAAAGAGACAGAGATGGAAGAGAAACAGAAAGACAGGGTTTTCTGTTTCCCAGGCTAGCCTTAAACTCACTACATAGCTGATGGTATTCTGAGATTATAGATATGCATTACCACGTTTAGTTTATATGGTACCAGTGACAGAAACTAGGGGCTTTGTGAATTCTAGGCAAGCACTCTACCAATGGAACTACAACTTTCGTCCTCCTGGATCCTTTTGAGCTGTAACTCCTTCATAAATTTGTGACCACACATTTTCAATCCTTGTCCCCCTCTCTTTTCCATACTACTCAAGGTTAAGCTTTCTGTCCTCCTGACCTACCTATCTCTCAACAGGTACCACCAATTCTGATCATTTTCATGGGCAAATTTAAATCCACCTTACTGAGAATTCATTCTATTTCATCTTCTCCATTTCTTACCACAATGTGTGAACTGCAGTTTTCATCTTCAGACTTCCTGGCTGTTGATAACTATTAATATTTCACTGATTGACACATGGTAGGTGTTCAACTTAAAGTATTGAGTGAATGAATGAATAAACGAGATCCTGAAAGAATGGTGCATAAGAATGTACCTCCTTTGTTTTGAGACAGGTGATATGTGTCTTAGTTTGAAAGTTTGGGCTTCATAATGTGATATCCCTGTGCTGATTTTGTCATTTTTACTAGAGATGTGGCTGGAAAGGAGCATTTTTGGCTTTGTGCAAACCAAAGTTTACTAGTACTCTGTGATTACAAAATCCTTTTTCTCTGGAAGTCATTTAACATTTCATGATATTTTTTTATGTATACATTTAAGAGTGTACATGGGCTGGGCATGGAGTTCATTCAATAGAACATTTACCTAGCATTCATGGAGTAAATCTTTAGAACTCCATAATCCGATTATGGTGTTGAATACCTGTAAATACTGTGACCAAAACTGGAATCTGCACACTACAGTACCTTGAACTGACTTCTTTTCCTTCTGTTCTTTGTCTTCTCTGCCATGCTGGGACCACTCTCAACTTAGGCTAGTCTATGTGTTAGATTTAACAACTGCTTTTTAGGAAACCCATCTAAGATGCTTCAGCCACAAAATAAATCAATAGCTCTGACTTGGTGGTGACTTTCTCCAAAGCCTAGATCTTCAAAGTAACATATTAAAACTAAGGTTCCCCTATGTCTATGGGGAAAATGCCCAACATTGTTAGCCACTTTACACAGATGCAAACTACACCAAGATTCACTTTCATCTTAGTCAAAATGACATTTATGTACAAATTAGAAAATAAGTGCTTAGAAATATTGGAAAAGAATCAACATTATACACTGTTGGTGGGAATATAAGTCTATCCACTTCAGAAAAAAAATATAGAGGTTCCTTTTAGAAACTAAAAACAGGAAACAGAAAAGATGGTTCCATGACTAGGAGCACTTTCTACTCAGGCATAAGGCCCATTTTCCTTCAAAGTATCTACTTAGTGACTTATAACCACGCATAACTCCAGTTCCAGGGATCTGATGCTCATTTTTACTTTCACAGGCACCAGACATGCCCACAATCCCTCAGTGAGGAGCTGGAGCATGGTTCTGTGGTAGAGCCTCTGCCTAGAACCTTGCAGTGAGAAACCTGGGAATGTGGTTCAGAAGAGCAGTTCTTGACTTAAAATCTAGTGAGGAGCAGAAGGCAGCAAGAATGTGCTTGAGTCGCATGTACGAGCTGCTGTGGCTTACCACAAGCATTCTCCACACACAAAGTTGCATTATAATTATTTTGTCCCTCTGATGTCTTTCTATGCATTCTCAGTTAATATCAATGTATCCAACACATATATTTTATTTCATTAGCAAATAAGAGTGGGCATGGGGGAACTTATCTGAAATCGTAGTATTTAGGAGACTATGACAGTAAAATTGTGAGTCGAAGGCCAGCTTGGGTTACCAAGAAAGGTTTTAGACAGAGGATGGAGAAGAGATTAATGTTTGGTATCTAGAGCAAGTCTTGTTCAGCATATTATGAAAACACCGTTATACACTGTGTTTACATAGTAACCATTAGATAAAGATCCAGCTCAGACAAGCATTCATGAAAATCATTTTGTAGTGATATTTCATTTGTATTTTAATAAATAAAGCTTGCCTGAAGTTCAGAGAGTAAAACAGCCACACTGATTAATTAGCCTTATAGACCAGATAGTGGTGGCACACACCTTTAATTCCAGTAGCCATGCCAGTTTGCCATAGAAACTGGGCAGCAGACGTGCACGCCTTTAATCCCAGCACTAGAGAGGAGAATATAAGATGGGAGGAGACAACTCTCACACACAGTCTCATTCTGAGATTCCTGGAGGCAGGATCGCCATTTGAGACTGAGGTAGACAGTCAGTGACAAGCTTTTTTGCTTTTCTGACCTTCAGGTTGAAACCCAGTTTTATTCTTTGGATTTTTATTAATCGTGCTACCACACGTAGCATTCTCTTTAAGAAAAGCAAGAGGTTTGGTGCTCTGGCACAGGAAATAAGGCAGGGGTATTATTTCTATTTTCTAGCGAGTAAGCACAGTGGTACTTACCTTTAGGGCTACCAGGGAATATAGAAGTCAAAGGGCTCTTTACTAGGTCTGGGATGCCTCCATGGGCAGCTCCATTAAGGGTCTCTGTCTGGGATTGCATGCCATCTTCTGTTTCTGCAGGTGACAGTTAGGAAGAAAATCAGTAAGCAGCTCTCCTAGAAAGACCGTACTGTCACTTCATTGAGTACATGTTATTCTTTTTCTAGAGTTTATGGCAGTGACCTCAAGCACAGCTATACAGGATGAGTCCCCACATCCATCACCTTCCTATAAATTTATCAATAACCTCCCAAATCAATACATCTATGTGCAGATCTGACAGCCTTTCCTTTTTTTTTTTAATACTTTTTGCTTTCTACTATCAACCTTTATTTTATTTCTCTCTCATTTCCCTCCTCCTTTCTTCTCTTAGGTCCTTCTCCTTTCCTTTATTTCTGCCTTCCTCCTACCCTCCCTAAACCCCCCTCTTTTGCAGAGTCTCATATAGCCCAGACATGTTTTAACTTGATACATAGCTGAAAATGGCCTTGAATTTCTGTTTCTCCTGTTTCTAAGCTCCTGTGTACTTGGAATACAGGTGTATACCACCATGCCTACTTTACGCAATGCTGAGAGACAACCAAGGCCCTTGTGCATGCTAAGCATCACTTTACCAAATAAATCACATCCCACCTTCTACTTTCTGCCTGCCCTCCTTTTCTTCCATCTTTACTTAAATGTGCCATTATTTTTTTTTATTTGATTTAACTTCAGAGTATGAATGAAATACAAATAAGAACCAAAGTAAAGTATGGTGTTCTGGACATGAAATCCAAACACTTAGTATGCTGAGGAAGAGGAATCATGAGTTTGAAGCCCACTTGGTGATATACAAAGACAATGTACGGAGAAAGTGAATCAATGATTTCAAATGTCAAACTTTCTGTGTGGGAACTCAAACACATTTCTTCTGGAGACTGCCTAATGAAGATAGTAGTGGTGTTGGAAGACATTCTTGGAGATGTATCACAAATAAAATCAATTTAATTACCAAATTTAATTCTTTCACATCAATAGAATTCCTAAAAGGTCGTCTCCTGTATTTAGTGCTTTCTGGGTCCCTCCCACATTATCAGGATACTTTAATCCTTCAATTTTCATGATCACGTTTTTCCTTTTTTCTAGTAATTTTTGAACTCAAAGGTAGAAACTCTCCATTGAGTCAAGCCTAGTGGTACTATAATGCCTATAGTTTCTGCTGTGTGGGAGGCTAGGGCAAGACTTTCAAATTCAAGGTCAGCATAATTCACAGGGTTAATTCCAGACTAACATGGGCCTCCATATGCCACATATATACACAAAACAAGGGCTGCTTAGGAATAAAGTGTATGTGTCAGTCCCTCTGGAATAACATCCCAAAACAAATCAAAGCAAACTTGCTTCTTTTTATCTACATGTTATGTTGGTGAAATTCTAGACCACTAGGCATCACTGATATGTCCTCTTAGGATCCCCATGCTGCCCAAATACCTCTCGCTTTATGGCCACTTAGCCTTTTTGTAGAATTTGAAAGAGTTTACAATTGCTCCAGAATCTCTTGTATTTTCTTCTAGTTTTTTTTTAACTACTCCTGCTAAAATAAAAGATTAAGTACATAAATTCCTACTGCAGAATAGTTTAAATTATTTTTTGTTTGGGGGCTCCTGGGGTTCAAGAGCGTTATGCTATATTCCTATCTCTTTGATTTTTCAGGCAGAGCCTCATTGTATAACTCTGATTCTTTTTGAACATAACATTTTTATGTCTCAGCTTTCCACACGCTGGGGTGACAGGCATGCACCAAGCACTCCTTACTAAGTTCTTAGTTTAGTTCTGTCAGCTACTAGTTTTATGGTAGTGAGAAAATTATTTTATATTTTCTATGTATCTTGACTTTATTACCCACAAAATAATATTTAAATGACTATTTAAAACCTTTATGAAACAGTGTTGACATATATATATATATATATGACTTACAAGACTCAAGTCCAAAGAGATTAAAGACCTCAATATAAATCTGACCACACTGAACCTGATAGAAGAGAAAGTGGGAAGTAGACTTCAATGCATGGTCACAGGAGACCACTTCCTAAATATAACACCAGTAGCATAGACACTGAGAACAACAATAAATAAATGAGACTTCCTGAAACTGTGAAACTTCTGTAAAGTGAAGGACACAGTCAATAAGATACGAAGGCAGCCTACTGAATAGGAAAAGATCTTCATCAAACTGATATCACACAGAGGACTGATCTCCAAAATATATAAGGAACTCAAAAAATTAAACACCAAAATTCCAAATAATCCAATTAAAAAACTGGGGTACAGAACTAAGCAGAGAATTCTCAACAGAAGACTCTCAAATGGCCAAAAGACACTTAAAATGTTCAACATCCTTAGCCATGAAGGTAATGCAAATCAAAATGACTCTAAGTTACCATCTTACAAAAGTCAGAATGGCTAAGATCAAAAACACCAATGATAGTTTATGCTGGAGAGGATGTGGAGTAAAGGGAACACTCTCCATTGCTGTTGGGAATGCAAACTTGTACAAGCACTCTGGAAATCATTATGTTGGTTTCTCAGAAAATTGGGAATCAACCTACCTCAGGACCCAGCAGTGCCACTTTTGGGTATATACCCAAAGCATGCTCAATCATACTACAAGGACATTTGCTCAACTATGTTATTATTTGTAATAGCCAGAATCTGAAAACAACCTAGATGCCCCTCAACCAAATAATTGATAAAGTAAATGTGTTACATTTATGTATTTACATTTACACATTTACAGCAGTAAAAAAATGACATCTTGAAATTTGCATGAAAATAGATGGAACTAGAAAAAAATATCCTGAGTGAGGTAACCCAGGCTCCAAAAGATGAGCATGGTATGTATTCACTTACTTATAAGTGGATACTAGCTATAAAGCAAAGGATAACAAGCCTATCGTCCATGACCCTAGAGAAGCTAAGTAACAAGTTGAACCCTAAGAAAAACATATATAGAGTCACCTGGAAAGGGGAAATAGACAAGATCTCCTGACAAAATTGGGAGCATGGGGATCGGGGGAGAAGGGAGGACAGACGGGGAAGAGGAGGGGAGAATGTGAAGGGGGAGGAGAAGTTGAGGGAACGGAATAGTCGAAATGAAGGAAGCACAGAGATGAGAGCAAGGAAAAAGATAATCTGATTGAGGGAACCATTATGGGGCTACCAAGAAACCTGGCTCTAGAGAAATTCCCAGGATTTCACAAGGACGACCCCAGCTAAGACCCTAAACAATAGAGGCGAGGGTGCCTGAATTGACCTTGCCCTGTAGTCAGATTGATGACTATCTAAAATGTTACCATAGAACCTTCATTTAGCAACTGATAGAAACAGAAGCAGAGACCCACAGCAGAGCAATGAACTAAGCTCCCAAAGTCCAGTTTGAGAGTGGGAGGAGTGAGAATATGAGCAAAGAGGTCAGGAACATGATGGGTACACCCACTGAGACAGTCTAACTGAGCTAATGGGAGTTCACCAGCTCTAGCCAGACAGGGAAAGAAACAGCATAGGACCAAACTAGATCCTCTGAACGTGGGTGACAATTGTACGAGACTGGGACACACTGAGGGGCCACTGGCAGTGGCACCAAGATTTACCCCTACTGCTTGTACTGGATTTTTGGGAATTTATTCTCTTTGGATGGGTACCTTGCTCAGCCTGGATATAGTATGGAGGGCCTTGGACTTTCCCCAAAGCAATGTGCCTTGTCCTCTGTGAGGAGTGGATGGAGGGGTGGATTAGGGAAGAAGGTGGAGTGAATGGGAGGAGGAGAGGAAATGGGAACTGGGATTGGTATGTAAAATGAAAAAAGATGGTTTGTTTTCTTTTTTAAAAAAATAAAAAGAAATATGTGCTGTATAAACTCAATTGTCACTATCACTACTACTATTTATGATTAATAATCATGTTAAATATCTATTACATTGTAGTAATTGTTCATTGACTCGCTTGTTTTTCTATGTTTTGCATATGCCTAGCCCAGTTATTAGCAGTGATTGGTGTTAGTTCAACCAAAGTTTAGTATTAGAGGATATAGGTCATCTATATAGCATTTGTTTCACATGTGCAAGGTACTAGGTATCATGTACAATAACACACAAAACAGGATTCATGCTTTGAACAGTTGAATGAATTTGAAGATGTACAGTATATAAAATAGAGTTTATCTCAGCTATAATTCATAGGAACTAGATATAAGCATGCTAATAATAAGCGGACAGAAAAATAAATATCGTAGATTTTATGTCATGTGAAGACAAACAAACATACAAAACCCCTAAAAGCACAAAACTGACTACAAAGGAAGTGGAAGGAATATGGAAGGTAGAGAAGAAAGTGAGAGAAGTTCATAGTAGGAAGTGTTTCAGCATGCATGAGCATATCAGAATGAAATTCACTAATTTGTACAATTCATATGATTTAACAATGTTAATTGTAGTAATGATAGATAATGTGACTGTGATAATTAACTACTAACTTTCTTTCTACCTCTTAGGAAGGGGCTGTTGCCTATTATCCTCCTCAGTCTGTGAATGGAAATGTGGGGACAGCAGGTTCCTACTTCTCAAACTGGTTGAATGTGTAGGAACTTGGAAAGCACTGTCACCCTTCCCAAGTCAGAACTCTCGGTCATTATGTTTCTCAAGAATGGTGATAAATATGTCTTGCTGAAATGAGTTCTAGGTTTCAAGGTTCTAAACATAACCATAGAATCTCGAGAGAGATGCCACTCATTATAATAACACTGTTATCCTCTGTCTGTAAATTACCTGAAAGAGTAGTCTTGTGCAGAGCTGGGCTGGCTGTAAAGTCAGTGCTAGTGGAAACAGGAAAGGGCAGTGATGTAGAAGTTGAAGAAGGTAATTCTTTTACAATGGTGGCCACCAAAACATCACCATGGCTTGACTTTGTTATTGAATGAGGATTGTTAGAAGTCATAAGTGAGCTGCCTGTTGGAATGCTGGTTGTGGCAAATGAAGCCATAGCTTCTGCTGCAGAAAGGGTTGTTTCATCTGAAGTTATCTCATCTGCAGGTGGCATATCAGTTCTTGGAACATGAGTACTTTCTGGTGAGGACACAGTAAAATTGGATTCTGGGAGGGATGTTACCCCAGTAGACTCAGCAATAGATGAAGAATGTAAGATGGTGACTGTTTGTACTGGAACTTCAGTAAACTGTGGAGATTGAGTCTGATATGGAGTTGATATGTTTCTAGCAGAGATGACAGCAGTCTCAGAACTTGGCAAAATGAGAGTGGACACAGGAGATGAAGGCATGTTTGTTTGTAGAGACATGCTAGTATCCCTTAATCCAGTAGTCAAATGGAAAAAGTGTTCAGTATCAGATCTTGTCTCTAAATCAGCAGGCAATGATGTGGACATAGAAGTCACCCATGTGGAGGAAGATGTACCAACTGTATAGGCATCCCTGGATGATTCAGGGGGTCTCGGTACAGAGGAACTTAGCTCATGCCCTGTACTGATGGCCTCCATATTGGCTACGTTGAATTTTGAGGAAGAATGAAAATTGTCTCTATCAGTAGTAACTTCGGATAAGCCCAATATTTCAAGTGAGGTGCTGCTCAAATTTGGAGGTGAACCTGGTCCAGTTTTCAAGCTTCTGATTAATGTATCTGTTGTCTTAGAAAACTCAGAGGTGTGGAATGAAGTCTCAGGAAAAGAGGTAGAGCTGGAACTCTGTGGTGGTAGAGAGGAAGCAGAAGAAGGTGAAGTCTTCATTAGTAATGACAGAAAGGAGGATGCAGTACTGTCTGGGAAAACAGCCTTAGATGACACAGTGTTTTGGAACTGGGGTCCAGGAGTGGTTATGTCCACGCTGGTTGCTTCAGTTCTGTTCAGAATGTGAGATGTTTGTGAGGTTCTGGTGTCCTTTGAATTGACTAACTCACTGTTTCTCCAGCTTGGAAATGGTGTTGTAAAAGAATCTAAGTTGGAGTCCAGTTCCTTTGTAGTTCTTTCCCCAGAAAAGAATGTGGGGACCCCAGAAGCAGGAGAGGTGAGACTTTGTTTTTCTGATGAGGAAGTAGCGAGAAAATGTGATGTTGTCAGAGGTATTCCTACAGACTTCATAGAGGGGGTTGCTTCATAGACTTGGGAGTCTGTCCATGACAGTGGCTCAGAACTGCTGGGATGAGTCATCGAGGCTGGGTGCAGAACTGTCTGAGTTACAGTAGAGAGGGCCCCCGTATCAGCAGTAGTTCCTGATGTAAATGATTCTGAGTCATTGATTACTTGACTGTGGTCAATGTTTGGGAAAGAGAAGGTAGAGATATTGGAAGTATTTCCCAATGAGATGTCTGCTGTCTTTGTGAAGGATCCAGAGCTTGAAATAGATGTTCTGTCAGCTGAGTTAACTTGTGTTCTGGAAAGCCCAGTCAAAGTCCTAGTGGGCGCTGTGAAAAGATCAGAGCTATGTTTTGTCATCAAGTTAGTATCTTCAGGCATGGTGATTTCCTGTTCTGTTGAAGTTAGGGGGAAAGTTTTCTGAGTTTCTGTATGTGCAGGTTTAGATACGGGCATTGATGTGGAACGTGTTGTTTGCCAATTGCTTTGTGGGGCCATCATTACAGTTGTTATTCTTGATGGGACGGAATTAACTAGGACAGTGCCTTGGGAATGCGCTCCAGGACTATTGGTTTCTATTATGTTTTCTAGGTTTTTTGAGGGAATGTGACCTGCTGTCAGGTTTCTTATGTCATATGAAGGACCTGGAATTGATACTCCTGTGGTATCCAGACCTTGTATTGAAGTGCTCCCAGAAAGTACATTTTCATCTTTTCCAACTGAGATTGTTTCTTGAATCGAAGTTACAAATGCAGCCACAAAGTCAAGGGAAGAGTCATTTTGTACTTGCGAAGTAGAAGTAACAGGTGGTGTGGTTTTCTCAGTCACAGTTGATGTTGAATCCGAAGAGATGTGTTTTTCTTTGAGTAAAGACTGTTCCTCAGAACCCCTGGACTCAGATATCATTGCTAAATATGGAGATGTCTGAGGCTCAGATGAAGAAAACTCTGCCACAGAAACAGTGGTTGCAGTGTCCCTAGACAGGGCATCATATAATAAAGACCCAGAATTATCTGCCTCCAAGACGGAGGTTAACTCTGAGTGTTTTTTTGTGCTAGGATAGGTAATGTGGCTGAGAATGCTTCCAGTGGTAATGTCTTCTGATGCTGAGAAATAAGGAGGGATTCTCGTGGAGAGTCTGCCCACTGTAATGGACTCTGAAATGGAGATGTCAGTAGACATGCTAGGGGGCAACTGAGAAGAAACAGTATCGTGTGTTGAGGCAATTGTGGTCTCTTCAAGAATGGTAGTTTGTGGAATTGATTGGCTTGGGGAAGAAGTTGTGTGAGCTTCTGAAAATGCTGCCTCTGAAACAGAAACTGTAGTATCCACCAGTGGATGCTGGGACATGGTTGAAAATGCAGTTTTAGATAAAACCGATGTAGGAGAGACAAAGGATTTGGATTGGGGTATGGAGCTACTGGGTTTCACAGAGGAAGCAGAGCTCATCTTTGAGAATTTGGTGACCTGTGAAGTCTCTGGGCTTGAATGTATACTACTGCTCCAATTTGGAAATGAAGTAGACAAAGCATGTATATCCAATCCAGTTGTGATTGTGTCCCTAGAAGGCGTGAAGGCAGAGATCACAGAACTAGGAGATGGGGTGCTGTGTTCTTCTGTGGAGATAATAGGGGAAGCTAAGGTAGGTCCATCAAGATATCCTGGAGAATCAGCAGGTTGACTTCCTTTCAGAGTTGAAGAAGTTGCAATTGGTTGGACTTCATGACTTTGGCTTAGAAATGTGGATGTCTCTGTGACTAGGGGAACTGGGGCTAAACTATTGAGATCATCAGACACTGAAGACACGGGTGACGTTTCCAGGGACAGGCCCATATTTGATGTCACTTCAGAATCCCCAACCTGGTTGGTAGATATTTCTTCTGTGGTGCTAAAGCTGTAAAGTTTGGAGGCAATTCCATTGGACATGTCTTCTGATGTAAACTTGGTATCTTCTGATGTAAACTTGGTATCTTCTAATGTAAACTGTTGAAGCACTGGAAGTATCATACTATCAGGTGACATGGATACTGTTCTGGATACAGGATGAGAGGAACTGGAAGGCACTTCAGAACGGCTACTGATGAAATCCGTGCTTGAGAACAATTTCTCAGGTGTATTTGCTGGTGTTGATGTAGTCAGGAGGGTAAATGTCTGTGTCCCAATCTTTTCACGTTCAAATGATATTGACCGTGTAGGTGAAAGAGTGGATACTTGAGTGGTGGGAAGGGTAGTGGGCAAAGCTTTATTTTCAGACAACATTGATGTAGGCATGATAGTGTATTTGAGTTGGGGTACAGAACTGCCCGTTTCCACATTGGACCCTGATGTGACCGAAGAAACTTTATTCATCAGTGAAGTTTGGGAAGCATGTGCAATGTTAGAACTTGACTGAGAGATGGTAGTCCAGTTTGGAATGTAAGCAGTCACAGGATCTGAACTTGTGTGTGAAGCTGTGGGAAACAGATCGTTTGCAACTGTGAAAATTGAGGCAACAGAATCGGGAGACTGACTGTGTCTGTCTGGCAAGGAAGTACCAGGGGTCAGTGAAAATGACGCTGGTGTTGTGGAATCTGCAGACAGGGATCCTTCCTTAGGAGTACCTGTCCATGATGCTGAAGCAGGATTGTTGAAAGGAGCAATGGATTCTGAACGTGGAAATGTATGCATCCCACTGGAGTGGGTGTCCTTGACTGAGGTAGTGCTGGATGTGTCTGGGTAAGTCAAAGTGTCTGCCATAACTGGAGAATGTCCCACAGGTCTGCTTGTCATCTCTTTTGATTCTGCATTGCGGGTGGAGGTAGGAAGACTGGTGGAGATTCCAGTGGGAGTATCTTCTGAGGTAGACTGATAAGAAGCTGACAGGAACGTGCCATCAGTAGACAGGGCTCCTGTCCTAGACTCAAAAAGAGAAGGGCTAGTGTGCAATTCGCTATGGTTAGGATTGTGTTCTATGGTTGAATTTCTGTCTTCAGATGTACTGAAGTCTGTCCGTGCTGCCTTTGGGGAGGAAGCTGTGCCTGTCTCAGTCTCTGTGCTTCCAGATGAGATAGGCTGTGAAGGCGGAAGTCTGGTATGTTCCATGGTGGACATAATAGTTGTGAAAGATTCCTTTTCCCATGAAGCTGATGTAGGTGTGATGGTGTGTTTGGCATGTCTTGTGTAAGTCCCATCTTCCATGCTGTTCTCTTGTGTGAGTGAGGAAACAGAGGTTGTCTGTAAGACTTTGGAGAGTTGGGCACTGTTGGGGTTTAGTATTGAAACAGACACTGGTCCTGAGGTTGTATATAATCTGGTAGGGATTGGGTCCTGAGCAACTGTGAAGATAGAGGTGACAGAAAGAGGAGAGCTGGTGCTGTATCTGTCTGAAGTGGCAGGAACTGGAGAGTGGGAGGGTGCCTCAGGTGTGGGTCTTGTTGAACTGGCAGACATGGACCCTTCCCAAGTTGAATGAATCTGTGGTGGGGATGGAGGATTGACAGAATGAAGCCTGGATTCTGAAAGTCGAAATGTCTGTGTTCCACTGTGCTATGTCTCTGTATTTGAAACAGGGGTTGATGTGTCTTGGGAAGTCACCATGTTTGATGTCACCACAGAATGTCCCCTGTGACTGGCTATTGTCTCTTCTGATTCTGTGGTAGTTATAGACCCAGGGAGCCCGATGGAGATTCCAATGGAGGTATCTTTTGATGTTGACTGATGTAGCATTGAGATGGATGTGCTGGGCTCAAACAAGGTTGCTGTCTGGGACTCAGGAAGAGATGGGGTAGAGAGCACATCAGTCTCACTAGTATTGTGTCCTTTGGTTGCATGTGTGTCTTCAGATTTACTGTCATTTTTCCACACTAACATCAAGGTGGAAGCTGTCTGTCTTTCAATCTTTGCAGTTGCAAAGGAAATAGGTTGTGGAGATGAAACTGTGGTACCTTCTAATTTGGTCATAAATATTGTGAAATATTTATTTCCAGATGAGTCTGGTGTAGCTATGGTGTACTTGATCTGGGGTGTTGAACTCCTATCTTTCATGTGGTTTCCTTTTGTGACTGAGGAAACAGTGGTCATCTGTGAGACACTAGATAGTTGTGCACTGTTGAAACTTGTCTGAGGACTGCTACTCAAATTTGGAATTGAAGAAGTCCCAGGTCCTGAGCTTCTGGACAAGTCTGTTGGGATTAGACTCTTAGAAATTCTGATCACAGATGCCAGAGAACTAGTAGATAATATTTTGTGTCTGTCTGTCATGGAAGAAATAGCAGGTGAATGTGACTCATGTGGCATTGTTATAGAATCTGTTGACATTGATTCTTCCCAAGGAATAGGTGTCAATGTTACTGAAGCAATGTTGTTGGAAGGTGCCATGGATTCTGAATGTGGAAATGCATGTACTCCACTGAACTTAGTGTGTTTAATTGACGTAGAAGTTGATGTGTCTTCAGAAGTCATCATGTTTGATGTCATCACAGAATGTCCACTGTGGCTATTTGCCAACTTTTGTGACTTTGTAGTGATGCTGGAACCAGGGGTTCTGATCGTGATTCCAATGGAAGTTTCTTCTGATGTGGACTCATGTAGCTTTGGAAGGGATGTGTTCCCAGTAGACATGTCCCTTGTCCACGATTCAAGAAGAGAGACATTTGTGGACACTTCAGTACAGTTAGGATCATACTTTGTGGTTGAATCTATTTGTTCAAGTGTTCTAGATTGTATCCAAGTGGTATTCCAACCTTGCATGGGATTATGATGGGTAATAGGTGAGGGTGAGTTTATAGAACCTGTAGAAGAGTGACTATGCCTTTGTGATGTGGAGTTAACAGGTGATGGAGAGCTCATTCTGGCAGTAGTTCCCCAGGAATGTTCAGAGCTGATTCCTTCCAGTGGTGAAAATTTTGCCTTGGAAGGGGTATCATAACTTGTGCTGAGAAGAGTGGATTTCTCTACCAATGGATAACTCTGAGAGACAATTAACTGCATTCCTGGCACTGAGGAAGTTTCTGCTGTTCCTTGGGAGGAAACTAAGTTTGGGGTCCCCACAAAATGTCCTGTCTGACTAGTGCCAGTGACAGAGTTTGGGGGTCCAGTGGACATTTCACTGGAGGTTTCTTCTGGCTTGGTTGACTGACGAGGGCTTGGATAGGAAATGGTGTTCATAGGTTCTGTTCTGGATACAAGAACAGAATTAGTAAAGGATGCTTCAGTAAAACTAGGAGTATGCTCTGTGGTTGAAATCATCTCAGGTATGTTAGTCTCCACCATAGTAATAGTCATGGATGCATCTTGCAGAAGGGTACTATCTAATTCAGTCCCATTATGTGTGTCAGTCCTTGTAGAATTGGATGTATTCATTGAAGCAGAAACAGTGCTCTTCCCTGTGGTTTTGGGTATCAACGTGGACAGTGTGGCTTTAGGTACAATTGATTCAAATGATATGTGGGGAGCTTCCGTGCTGCTCACTGTTTTCTGTGAGTTTCTTGTACCTTTTGGAGTGGCCAAGTTTGAAGGAATGCTGCTTCTCCAATGGAAAGGTGAAGTGGTCACTGTTACTGTGCTTGTGTCCAACGTTCTTCTGCTTGTCTTGGGTGTTGCTCGGTGCCTTGAAGTAATAAATCCAGAAGAACTATGTGGTTCTTGTAATGTTGATGCTACATGAGAAGGCAAGGTTGGTTTCAGTTTATTTGACACAGTAAGCTCTTGACAAATAATAGATAATTATAAATTTGTAATTTAATAATACCCTCAGGAATACCTATAAGGTGATTAGAATAACCTTATGTTTGATATTTGCATTAATCATATCTTTTTACATTCATCTAGTGGGAGAAATTTTATTCTGGACTTTATGTTGTTCTTGGATAAAACATTTCTCACTTATTTATATGTCAATATAAATGTATCAAAATAATCATTATATAAATAGTATTATTTCTCATGTGAAGTTGGATAAAATATAGTCTTTAAATAAAACCTACAGTCTTCACAACTATAAAAATAACTCAGGTAGGTAAAAATGCAGAGGATAAATGACTATGGAATGTTCAGGTCTAAATCATCCTCCCTTTCTATAATGCTCAGGGTGCCTCCTAGAAAAGTAAATAGAAAGACTATAAGAACCAGATCTACAAAACAATGTTTTCTGAACATATGGTAACATTGCTCTCATGAACTCATGACTACTCTAATTGTTTATACAAGACCTGTACAATAGTAACTCAACATTCCAGCATGAGTTGGGGAGCTGAAATGCTATTGACGATTGTGAATGGATAAGAGACTACCAGTTCTCTTCAGAGATGTGATCCCTGATAAAATGTCCATGTCCCAATGGATGGTTGGCCCTGCAGCCTTACACCTATAGCCATTACTGATTACACTCAATATGTCATTAAAAACAATGAAGAAGCACAACAAAGAGCGGCAGGAGGAGAGGGGTTGGAGAGATGGCTCAACACGTAAAGGTACTGGCTTCCATGTTTGGCAACCTGAGTTTGATTCCCAGAATGCACATGATGGAAAGAAGAAACTGACTCCTTAAAATTATCCACTGACTGCCAATGGACATTGGCACTTACACACACACACACACACACACACACACACACACAATCAAATAAATAAATGCAAATGTAATACAAAATTATTATTTACTGAAAAAAAGGTCATAAAGTTGGGAGGGGAACATGATAAAAAAGTCTGGGAAGAGTTGGAGGCAGAAGTGAAGGATAAATATGATAAAAATATATTGCATAAATGTATGAAATTCTCAAATAGTAAATACACTTTTTAAAAATGAGCCGGTTTGAAGAAGTTATAAATTTGTAACAGGTTGAATCTACAATAGAAGAAATCCATAGCATGGCACGTGAATGCCTGAAATTTCTATTAGACTTTGTTAGGATGTATATTTATGTAATTAATTCTCCCACCAAAAAAAGAGGGAAGAAAGGAAAAAGAAAGAAAGAGAAAGAAAAGAGAAAAGGGAAAAGAAGAGAAAAAAGAAAGAAAAATAAAAACATCTATGTCTGGGAGGTGACTCCGTAACTGCTTATAATAATTCCATCCCCAGAAGGTAGAGACAGGGCTCCTCAGAGAAATCTCATGGGGAAGACTAGCCATACTGAAGACCTCTGGGTATGTTGGAGAGAGTTTCTCAGTGAATTAGGTGCTGGAGATTGAAGACTATTCCTGACATCAACTTCAGGCACATATGCACATAAAACAATGCCCCAAACAAGCATATACATTCTTGGACACAGCATGTACACATGCATACAGTTACACATGAAAAGAGAGGGGGAAAACTATACACATGGAGTTGAAACAATAGCTCAGTGGAGTAAAAACTACGGGGCAGCCAGGGTGGTGGTCTGAATGCCTTTAATTCCAGCACCCAGAGCTACATAGAGAAACTCTGTCTCAAACAAACAAACAAACAACAACAAAAGAGGACAGAAAGAGTCCTGTAAAAGACAGAGTTGCAGACTGCACATAACTTCAGGTGAAAGGAACAGGAGCTGGGTATGCTCAATGCCCACCTGCCCTCCCGGGGACTACAGATTGGTCCTCTGAACCAGCATGCCCAATACCATTTGGAACACACATTCATGTGCACCACACGCACACACATAATATATGACTAGATTGCTCACATATTCCTAAGGTACTATTTCCTGTACTGCAAGCTAGCATTTCTTTTGGAAGATGTATCTGTGACAAATTTGAGGTATTTTAGTTTGCCATACTAACATGTCAAACCCTCTTTGTAAAAACACACACACTTTGGTCATAGGACATGAAGAAAACATAACAGTATTGAAAGGAGCTTTCTCCCTGTTAGCTCTGTAGGCTGATGGGAGAGAAAAGCCATTAACAAAAGTATCCAGATGTGAAGCATGTAGGTTGAAATAATAATTGGTCTGGCAAGATATGTTAATGTATGCCATAGTGGCTTAAATGTTATCAGGATAACCAACCTTTTAAAATTGGATTTAAGGCCCACTTCACAGAGGGAAACTCTTGCTTAGTCTTTTAAATTTAGTTAAGAAACCACAGCCAGGAAACTTATAGGGCAGAGCCTATTACTTTAGTTTGCTAAATAAATATAGCATCAAACTTCTTTCTAATTATGTATGCAGTACACCTCTCAGTCCTCACCTGGGGAGCTTCTTTGTGCTGATAACCTCTTTGTGATGATAGCTAATATAGAGACTCACAACTGGCAAAACTGTAATGTAAGATTTTGTAGAGTTCCCAGATATAAAAAGAATGCCTACATGAAACACAACATCACTTGAGAGCTCAAGAATATTGCAAAAGAAAGAAAGAATGTAAGAAGCGGAGGTTGGAAAGGACCAAGGTGAAACAGTGTCTTCTGGACAAGACAAAACTGTGGCACAAATAAACTCCCAGCAGCTGTGGTTGCCTTGCATGAAACAGAGACAGATGGGGCTTCACAATGCTCCTTTGTGAACCAATGTGAGGCCCAAAGGCCCCACCATCCTTCAGTCTTTTTAGGTAGTTAATGGTTACAGAGAAAGGTGCAAAGGGAGACATTTCTTTAAAAATCTCAGGGAAGCTAAGGACTAGATTAGTTTTAGGACACTCTGAACGTTATAAAAAGATTTTTTTTTTGCTTGTCTTCATAGATAGTCCTGTAGTTGAAGGAGCTGTAGCTTTCTTTGATAGCTAAGATAAAGAAACTTAGCATTGTTTAATGTGATTGAGGTGTTTATGAAATTTTTGGAGAATAAAGCAGTTGATGATTGGTCCTCACCGAGGCAAAAAAAAAAAATGACAGGGATAATTATTGTGACAAGAAAAGGGGGAAAATCCTTTACTCAGGAGTTCTGTTGAACCCTTTTACCAGCTATGAAGAAAAATCCCAGCAGAGCTATCAACTGCTTGAGACTTTTCTAGGATTCTCATCAGAAGCTCCATTTACAATAAAACATATCCTAAGCTTTTGTACAGCCCCAATGACTCCTGGTTTTACTTTTATCAGAGTATAATCACATCCAAGGCACCATGTAAAACACTTTAAACCCATGTATCAAAAGACAGAGATGGGCAAGAGAAAAACACTTCCTAATAACCTTTCCAGATATAACTTGAGATCCACTAAAATATCAACAATCATAAGACACTTTTTTCACTATCTCATAAGGAGCCTATATTCATAAGTGGATAGGTCTTACTTATTTCACTAGGTAACTATCTTTTTCTTGATTCTTATGCTTAAAAACTTTATTGAAATATCTTTAATAAATTTCCACTTCTGATTCATGCTAGCTCACCCTGAAATGCTTTTCTCTATTAAAGTCTTGAACCCCAATTTTGCTTACATTGACGATCCTAAAATGTTAAGGGAATGCCTCAGGCTGCTGAGGATGAGAGTGTGGGAGATGTGTCTCTGTGCCCTTAGTCATTGACACCTAGTGACACTTGCCCTCACTCATTCCCGAGACAGATATTTGCCTCCTGTTGTGCCAGATAGAAACATGTGGAATCGAAAATGTCTGGAAACACTGCTGGTTGTTGTAGCTAGGACTTTGGATGCTGCTACCTTCTAATGAGTAGAGGTCCTAAGATGGATTCCTACATCTACCAACACAAGGGGGAGCTCCCTGATCTTCAGCCCCTAAAAAGATTATCCAGATCCATATACATGGCTGTTAGTACCGTGACTGGTAAACTCCTGCTGCAATATGATTGGTCCAGCCTAAAACACTTGAGCTCTCTCAGTGGAAGTAACAAATAAACAACTCCGTAGGTTACAGGCAGTATCAATAAAAGTAAAGACAGGGCCACGAAAGAGATGGTTAAATGTTTAAGAGTATTTTTTGCTCTTGCGGAGGACTTGGGTTTGGTTCCTAGAACCTGCATGATAGGTCACAACCATCTTTACTCCAGTCACAGGAGATATAATACTTTCTTCTGACCTCTGAATGCACCATGTATGCCCATAGGGCACATGAATGTAAACATGCTTGCAAACAAACACTCATACATAAAACAAATATAACCCTAAGGGGATATAATGGAATAAAATATATCAGTATGTTAAATGAAGCAAAAATAAGTTATCTTTGAAAGCTTTCTCATAGGGTACAACATTTCACTTAGCTGAGGAGAATAAATTTGGGAGACCTAGTGCATAAAACCGAGCATTCTGGACACAGTGTTTTGAAAGAGAATGACTCCGTATATGTTTGCCTACTCGGTCCCTATTCATGGAAGTGTTTGAGAATAGTTAGGAGGTATGACTTTGTTGGAAGAGGTGTATCACTAGTGGCTGGATTTGAGGTTTCAAAGGACTTGCTTAATTCCTAGTGTACCTCTCTTTTTCTCCTATTTGTTGATCAAAATATAAGCTTTCAACTGTTCCTGCCACCATGTCCTTGCTCCACCATCATGGACTCTAATCTTTGAAACTGTCAGTCCAAATTAAGCACATTCTGTTGAAGTTACTTTGGTATCTTATCAGAGGAATATATATATATAAGCTGGCCCAAGGGAGTAAGTGGGATATTGCCGTTAACAGGACTGACCATGCTGTCTCTGAGAGGAATCCAGACTTTGGACTAGGAAAACAGTTTAATGATATAAACAGTGCTTAATGGGGCATCCTAGTAGGAGGCTGGAAGACAGCACTGAGGAGAGACAGAGCTCAGGAAGTTATAAAGATATTAGCAAATAGGCTAGAGACAATTCTTGTTATATCTTGGCAAAGAATGTGGCTGCTTTCTGTCTGAGACTCAATTAAAAAGTATTTCCTAGAAGGCAAAGACTTCAAGTGAGCCTAATAGCTACCCAACTGTGTGGTTGTTAGTAATCACTCTTCCCAAGAAAAAGAACAAATAGGGCCCAAAAAAAGTGTACAATTTGAAAAGAAAAACAGTTCCAGGAAAGTGAATACTGGAGCTTATGCTTGTACTGTAAGATACGAGAAGGTTAAAAGAAAGGTCTGTTCCAAAACAGAATACAGGGAGAGCTGCCCTGAGGACAGAACTCCACTTAGCTAGGCTTTCACCCTTTAAAAAGCAAAGGTCTGAGGAATTTTGTGCTCCTACGGAACAAGAAAGGAAATCTTCTTCAAATGCGATCTAATGTGGACAAGCTCAAGCCCCACCTCAAGCAGGCAGTTGAACTTGGCTAAGCTGCCCACATGTCCCTGGTGCTGTAGTCATGAAGGTCTATGAGTAACAGGGTTGTAGAATCTCCTATGGTTAAGGATAGCTGCTGAGGCCAGGCATGTGGTGAGGGAGGTCCTGTAGGCCCATATTTATACATGGTATGGCCACGTCTCCCCTCTGGTGAGAAATAATTTAGGGTCCGGGCTGGCACCGGACCCCGACAATGTTCTGAGAGACCATTGCACGAAGCTGTGAAGTGAAGCTTGGTTGTGTGGAAGGCCCCAACATGTTTGATAAGTATATATGCTCTATGCCATTGTATATTGGAAATATGTAATTTGCTTTCTGATCATATAAAAGATCACAATTAAGAAATTGCCTTGAATCTTAGAAGAGCCTTTAGACTTAGGAAGTTTAAACTGTGTAGAGACTGTGAAAGACTATGGGGACTTTTGAAGTTGCATTAAATACAATTTACATTATGATATGACCATAGGTCTATGGGGGAGGGGGCCATGGAGGGGAGGGAATGGGATGGTTTGGATGAGAATGACACTGATAGATTCATATTTAAATATTTAGTCCCTAATTAATAAAAATTATTTGGGAAGTATGACAAGTTATGGTGTTATTGGAGGAGGTGTGTCACTGGGGCTAGCTTTGATGGTTCCAAAAACGTATGCCATTTCCAATGTGCCTCTCTCTGCCTCCTACCTGCAGATCAGGAAGTGAGCTCTCAGCTGTTTCTGCCACCATGTCCTTATTCCACCGTTATGGACTCTAACCTGAATTACACTCATATAAGTTGCCTAGGTCATGGTTTCAAATCAAAGCAACAGAAAAGTAACTAAGACAGTGACTCACACATGTGATCCCAGCACTCAGAAAGCTAAGGCAGGATGATTTCCCTGATTTGAAGGCAGTCTTGCTACAGAGTGACTCTCAGTGCATTGAGAGATATGTAGCAAGATCCTCTCTCACAAAACAAAAACAGATATTTTAAAATTGATGAAAGAGTAATTTTAAATGTTCATGCCATTTTAAAATGATATATAGGTTTGATGACAGAGACACTGGCTAACAAAATAAGTGATTCATGATTATGTATACATATGTATGTACACATTAAGGTGGCTTCTACAGACACCAGCATCGACACATTCTTTGTATAGAATGCAGAAGTTTGGGGACTGGGTAGATAGCAGATAGGTCAGTGATGAGGGAGGCTTATTGCTCCTGAGTTCAGTTCCTGCCACCACCTTTAGGTAGCTTATTACCTCCTGTGATGGCAGTTTCAGGGAATCTGATCCAATCTCCCAGATTCTGTGATCACTCCACTTACATGCACACACACACACACACACACACACACACACACACACACACACGGACACTTAACAAGTAATAGAAACAAAGTCTTGAAAATGCTATAGTTTTTTTCATAGAACCAACAGATACTCTCTGTACATTTTACTTCTATATTATTTATAGAACCTAAAATGTAAACAGTTGCTATGCTGCGTTGATGACACAGTAACAACAAGAGAAATATCCTCCATATTCATTTACAATAAATGTATTTTTTCCCTAAACACTTTATATGCGCTGTTGATTGAATCCATTGATAGAGAATCCAAGGCTATGGACACTGGTTGCATACAATGTAATGGTCTGTCTTGCCCTTTAAGAGATAAACCCCACCCACTCCCCCCAGGGGGGGGCAATCTGGCACCTCTCTCTGCCTAGTCTCTTCTTTCCCCCATCTTCTCTCTCTCTCCTCCCTCCCTCCCCCTTACCTTTTATTGAATCAACTATATCCAAACTCACTCTGCATGGCTTGCCTCTCCATCTCTGTCTCTCACCTGCCATGGCTCTTCTTGGGACCAACTGCACCACCGACCTGCCTAGGTCTCTGCACCCTCCACCTCCCACCCCCTTGGGACCCACAGAGGCCTCGGGTGGCGGGACCCAGCTGCTCCTCGTGGCCCTCTACCTCTGGCCCTCGAGAAACCGCAGCATTTTAT
>JAQHUG010000552.1:126823-143030 GCA_028555095.1 Dicrostonyx torquatus | reverse complement strand
CATGTCTGTGTGAGGGTATGTGCACATGAGGCCAGCAGAGGGTGTTGGTTCCCTTTCAAGGTGGAGTTACTGGAAATTCTTAACTGTCTGATGTGGTCACTGGGAGAGTCCTCTGGAGCAGCACACATTCTTAACCACCCTTTCCAATGTGTGTTATCGTCATCCTGACTCCCTTTAGTGTAGTCCTTTCATAGAACAGAGCTGTTGTTTATTTATAATTTGGTTAGGAGAATCCTTGATAAGGAGTGGGTCAGAGATGTGGACGAAAAGCCAACATCTGAATACACTTCCCTTCAAAAGACATTTGTATCCTTTTCTTTGGTTTCTTTTTTTGTTTTTGTTTTCTCTTAATAATGCTTTTGTTGTATACATATCTATTACTATGCCTTGTTCTTATTCACTCCACACTCTTTCTTCTCCTCTCCCTCATGCTACTGGTCCCTAGTATATATATTATAGTATATATAATATATTATACATGTAATATTATTATATATGTGCTTGAACTACTTTTATCTATGCATATATTTGCATACACAGTATACTCACTAGAGCACACTCATACATGGACACATATATTTATATTTAAATGAAAACTCTGCATATGAGAGAAAGCATGCAGCATTTCTTTCTCTCTGTATTGATGCCTTTCTCATATGTACCCCTCTCCATCCCTTTACATGCAACTAATTAACTGGTGCCTGATGTAGCCATTTAAATTCAAGTGAAATAGCTCAAACATTTAGATGAAACATTTAGAAACATAAATATTATAAGTAGTCTAGAGAGGACTGAAAATATATGGGAGGTTGTGGGTAGACCATGTTAAAGCTACAGCGCTTTATAAAAGTTACCATCCCCAGTCTTTGGTGTCCCTGAGCATCCTGGACACATTTCCCTGTGGCTACAGAGGAAAACTGATAACTGTGTGAATGCGTGTTGTTTAGGAGTGGGAGAGAATGCTAGAATGGCAAATATCAATGACAGAAATCCAGAACAGATTTCAGGAACAGATGAAAATAAGCAACTGAAATTGGTGAGGATGGGAAGAAAGATCAGGAGGGCCACAACACCCAGTAGCCAGTCTCATCCACCCACCTTCCTGCAGTGATCCAGGGTTTGTCTCTTCACTGTAGTAAAGTCCAGAATCACAAAAGTAAGAAGTCCGACCAGACTAGGCAGTCTCTAGACAAGGAAGAAGAGGGCTCAGAGAGCCTTGAAAATGCTAACCACCTGGCAGTGATGGCACAGGCATTTAGTCCCAGCACTCGGAAGAAAGAGGCAGGCAGATTTCTGTGAGTTTGAGGTCAGCCTGGTCTACAGAGTGAGTTCCAGGACAACCAAGGCTGTTACACAGAGACATCCTGTCTCAAAAAAAAAAAAAAAAAAAAAGGTAACCTACTCTGCCCCCTGAAGACCATAGGTAGAACTACTTGTTCCTGCCCAGAATTCTATCTTCCTGGCTCATCCTCAATTCACAAAGCTGGTTGGTGTCTTGGAGGAGTAGGTAAAAGTGATTCCTTGTCCTGATGTCTGCCCTGGAAGGAGACAGTTCAGGGCTGACTCTCAGCATGAGCAAAGTGAAGCTAGTCCACCAGGAGTGGAAAACTGGGCACTTTCTGGAAGAGAAAGGCCTCATTACATATGCACATCCGTACTTCTGAGGGAGCATAGAGACTGAAGAATGCTACAAGATAAAGCATCACAGAAAGGAAACCAAAGGCAGAGAAAAACTGGAAGGCCTACTCTACCTGGCCATCATACAACAGATGGAGCATGCTCAAGAAAAGTCCAGGAAAAACAATCATGGGAGAGACAGCTGGTATGTAATTGTCCTTTAAAAGCCATGAGAGTCATGGCCCAGTGCTTTCCTCAATTCACTAACCCACTTCTGTATGGGGAGTGCTTTCCTTTCTTAGTAAACTGTGCCCATTGCTATTTCTGATTCTATATCTAGGGCCCAATTCTTGGCCATGGAATGTAAGGACCCTTGAGCACAGGCTCAGCTCTGCATCTGTATCAACACATACAGAGACAAACATGAACAACACTCAGATGCACACACATAAACACTCAGACAGAGATCTGCTGACAGAAACTTACATACACACTCACCTAAGCACACAGATATTGGCACACTTATACGCATAGACATAGTCATAGACGTATGCACACTTACATGCATAGACACATGGACCGATACCCCCAGATATGTAGTCTCAGTCAAACATTCATACACTCCAATACACATGCGGTATACTTCCTATTGTATGTTCATACATACCCATGGACATACTGTGCCACAATACTAATACACATTCACAGACTCAAAAAATGCCTGAAGCTATTCAGGGCCTTTCACATCAATTCACCCACACTAGGCAGGAATGAAGGTCCCGAAACACTGAATTTCTTCCTGGTTCTGCCTCAGTTTACTTCACTGAATGTTAGTTTCTCCAAGACTAAAGCAGAAATAATTAGAGAATACACCGTTCTACCCAGTTGTGCCAACAAAGCTTAACTAAAGTGAGAGAAATCACTGTAGCAATGTACTGCTTCTCTATAACCCTACTCTACTGACAGTCACCTCTCCCCATGTACCATACCCTTCATTCTCTACTCCGTTTCCTTCTTGACCCCTCAATGTTGTATAATTTACTTCTTATAGTCATGGTTGTGAAGTTTTCCTTTACTAACTTGCCCAATTCTAGCAGGGTTGTTTGTTTTGCTGTTTTTCCCAGATGTCATATGCAATCCTACACACTTAGGTAAGGTGGGAGGTGGAGACAGGAGACATCTGAAAGCTCCCAGTAGGCTAGCAAGTAGCCTGTAGACAAGAGAAGGGAACAGAAGAAACAAGAGAGACACCATCTCAACAAGGCAAAGAGAGAACAGACTCCCAAAAGTTGTCCTCTGACCTATACACATGCACCAAGACATGAATCCCTCACAACATAAACACAAAAATGAATAAATACTTTAAAATATGACATGTATATCATAGAGGAAAAGGTTAATATATGCAGGAAGCCAGTTGCCAGAAGGACTAGAAGTGCTGCTGTACTGGGGTTGTATTTAATACACAGAACATCTTCCCAAAGCTCGTGAACAACAGTGTAGAAGAGGCAGGAGTTTTGTAAATGATCTAGAAAGGGTCATGAGCCTCATAGCCCAGTACTCTTGAGCACAGGCTTTTTCCTCAGCTCACTAGCCCACTCCAGTTCTTGGGAGTGCTTTAGCTTTCTTAATAAACCATCTCTATTTTTATGTCCCTTGTCTAATTCTTTTTCTGGGACATGAGAACCTATATATGTTAGGCACCTTGAAACACAGATCCACCCTTATAATAGCACAATCAACATGGAAGAAAGCCTGGATGACCAGGCACAGAGTGGCCTCCCAGCTGTCCCTGTGGCAGGAGAATAGCATGAAGTGTTAGGTCATAAGTAGGTACATAGAAACCTCGGAAGTTTCTGGGGAGTACAGTGGAACACTACAACTGCTACCTCCATGGCTGACACACAATGGAGCATGTGTAGACACTGGTATATAAAACCCCCAGTCCTTGGCACAGCATTTGCCATTGAGCTTCTGACCTTCTCTCAACTCCAGCCCACTTTCTCTTCTGGAAGTCTTGTCTGTCCTCCCTCCCTCCCTCCTTCCCTCCCTCCCTTTCTTTCTCTTTCCTTTCCTCTCCTCTCCTCCCTTCTTCTCTTCCCTCCTTTACTTCCTTTCTGAGTGTGAATTTAGTGTATGTACACATCTATTTGGGAGTGCATTGCACAGGCCAGTAAAGGATGTTATGTATTTCTTGTATCACTGTCCGCCTTATTTCTTTGAGGTGGGATCTCTCAGAAAACTATGCTGGCCTGGCAACCAGCATGCCACACTGATTTTCCTGCCTCCATGTTTCACTGTGCTGCAGTTGCAGGTGTAGTCATACCTGCTTTTGCTGTTGTTGTTTTAACATGAGTACTGAACTCAAGTCATCTTGCTTATGCTACAGTATTCTTACTACTGATCCATTTTCTCAGCCTGTGTATACTCTCTTAATAACCTGTTTCTGCTTCTGCTACAATTCACATCTCTCTTCCTGTCTGTGGTGGTTTAAATGAGAATAGCCCTTATATAGGATCATATATTTGAATATTTGGTCCCCCTTTGGTGGAACTATTTGGGAAGCAGTAAGACATAAGGCCTTGTGGGTAGAAGCATGTCACTTGGGTGGACTTTGAGCTTTCAAAAACCCATGCCATTCCACTTCCCTTGCTCTGTGACTCATGGTTATGTCTCAAGATGTAAGCTCTCAGTTATCCCCAGTGTCATGCCTACCTGCTGCCATGGTCTACACCATGGTGGTCTTGGGCTAGAGCCTGGAACCCCAAATTAAATGTTTTCTTTTGTAAGTTACCTTGATTTTAGTGTTTTTGTCAAGGCAATAACAAAGTGACTAGGACACTATATAATTCTTATTCTACATTATAAACACCTAGGAATTCCAGCACGTATCTATTGGACTGCGAAATCTGCTGATAACACCCCCTCAGGGGCATCAATACTCAACACAACACGAATTACCAAAGCCTATAAAATATTGTTTTCCCCCTCTACACGCAGATATGATAACATTTAACATTATCTAGGCACAGTAAGCAAATCATAAGCAAGAGTAAAATAATTACAATTTGCTAGCTTTGTCCATGGGCCATACTGTAGCCTCTGAGGTTTGTCTGAGGTGTGCCCACTACCAACTGGTAACAAGGATCAGAATGTTAATCAACACTCTACAATTACTGGACTCTGACTTTTTACTTGGCCTGACAGCAGCAGACTCAGATTTACTGCTCAGAGGATAAGGAACTAATTTCCAGTATTTTACATCAAAATTCCTGAAGGGTGTCTGAACTGAGACTCTCTTGGGATGTTGGTGGAGGGAGCAGCTGCCTATTACCCAACCCACCTGCCTATAACCCAGACCACATCTCTTCCTTTGGCCTGAGACAGCAATGTGATTGCCTAGATCAACAACTCTCAAAATCAAATCCTGAATGAGCTGTGGTGACAAAAAGTAGGCAAACAGCCTCTGTTTGCAGCGACTTGGGAACAGTCATTAAAAACCTGCCTACCATTCAGGGTGTGTGTGTGTGATTGATAACCTCATAAAGAAATCCAACTGCAATGTTCTTCCAGGGTCTCCTGGCTGTCAGGACTTGAATAATTCAGTACTAGCTAGGGTGAGCTGGGGTTGTGGAGGAGAGAACAAGGGAAGAGTCAAGACCACCTTTGGATTTTGTAATATGTTGAAGGCTTCCAGCCCTCACTTCTTCAGAGGATTGGAGGAGTCTTTGTAGTAAGTAGAAAGTAAATGAGATACTTAGGCACCTAGGTGCATTGAGGGCTCTCCCTTGCACAACAGTGTCTTAAGAACGGGAAAGATTTGGTGGGAAAGTCAAAATTTACTGCTCACAAAGCCAGTGTAGAACAGTGTGTAAGTTTGAACTTTGGGTGGTTCTAGGTTAAGAACTAGAGGGTGTTGGATCTTCTTTCTGCAGGAGGTGTGTGTGTGTGTGTGTGTGTGTGTGTGTGTGTGTGTGCGCACATGCACATGTGTGTGTGTGTGTGTGTGTTTCTTTATACTCTACAGTGTTTAAACACTTAGAGCCCTTTTCTACAGTTAGGGAAGCATAACCCAAGAAGACTTCTCTAAATGACCCACAGACCTGAAAAGTTCATCCTTTGGGCCCATGAACAGGTTGGGGAAGACTCTCAGAATGCCTTTCTGTTTCTAGTCTTCTTTTTATGCATCTTCCCATCACACAACTCTATGCTCAGTTCACACAAATCTACCCAAAGACACATGATCTAGTTACTGACATCTGCTTTGCCCACTTAGTCTCCTGTGGCAGGAATGCTTTCTTATCCCATGATCCACGACTATAATATTCTCTGCCAGTTCCCGGTTTTGAAAATTCCATGTTATTGCTCAGTGGAAACATGTGTCTCATCTTCTGTGCTTCAAAGTTGCCTAATCCAGCTCAGTACTCTTCTTCCAATGTAGGCAATCATTTGTCTTGCTCATCAGACAGATCATGGAATCCCATGGGATCATGAGTTCCTGAGTTATTCCACGTTCACCCTGAAAATTTCTCTTATGTACTAGAAGCCTAGAGGTCTATAAAATTATCAGAGAACAAGATTGTGACTGAGCAGCTAAGGAAAGGTTGCTCCTTTCCTCTCTCAAAGCCCAGGGAATATTTTTGAACAAAATAGTTTCATTAACTCATTCAAATCAGTCCAAATAATACAGCCTTGGCTTTGAAGGGAGCCTTCACTCAAAACTGAGAGAAAAGAGCAAGTCTTGGTCGTGGCTGTCTCTCAAGTAGAACAGCTAGCTAAGAAACAAATGGGACACCAGGAAGGAAAGGACACCCCACTCCCACTCACTCCAATGGTTCTGATTTCTGACTCATACCATGGACATCCAGAAGTTTCCCACATAATTGGCCAGACCAGCTGTAAAAGAAACTGTACACCCATTTCTACAAAGCACAAACAAGCTTGCTAAAGACAGTGTGGGATGGTGAGATGGCTCAGCAGGCAAGGTGATTACCACCATGGCTGATGATCTGAGTTTGAATCTCAGGATCCAGAACAAAGAAAACAGACTGCTACAAAGCTGTCCTCTAATGGCCTCTAATGCTCACATGACATCATGGCATGTGTGTCCATACACATGCATGCAAGTGAATGCATGTATACATACACACACAAATAAATAGATATGAATAAATAAATAAATAAATGTAATTAAAATAGTTTTATTAGTTAACATGAAGCCATGGACGCTGCTCAGTGGGTAAAGCATTTTCAATACAAGCCTGACCCCTAGAACCCTATAAAGCCAGATGCAGGAGTGCATGCCTGTAATCCCAGCACTGTGAAGACAACTGTGTCCCTAAAAGGTCAGGCACTTACTAACTTGTCATATGCAGAGGCTGAACAAGAAACTCTCTTTAACAAGGTAGACGGTGAGAAACTGATACCTGTCCTTCGACCTTCACATGGGCTCAATAAAACATGAACGTACACACACACACACACACACACACACACACACACACAGAGAGAGAGAGAGAGAGAGAGAGAGAGAGAGAGAGGAGATGAGAGTTTTCAAAATAGCTCATGAACTCTGCCTAAAGTCCAGTCTCCTTTGTCTGATATGTAAGTAAGGATTCCCCCTGATAAATATTTTATATCTAGCATCTCTCTTCAAACTGCAACATATCTAAGACTGGCTCTATGTTGAAAAAAATTCAGTGTGTAAAAAAAGGAATATACCAATACTTACTTTCCCTGATACCTCAATTTAACTGCAGATCAAGCAAGCCTGGGGCTCCTCACACCACATGTACAGCTACTGCTGACAATATTACTGCACCTGACTCTCTTTGGAGTCCTATTGTCTTTCTACTTAATCAATAAACTCACTCACTTGAGTTCACTCTGACTTGTCATTCAGTTCTGTTATGTGAGCTGTGTACTGAAACTGCAGCCCCTGAGCCCCTGAGCCTGAGGGGGACTTCTCAATCAACAGCTGTGATTCCCGCTGCTAGTGACAACCTCACGGAGGGGCTTGTAAAGGCGAGAGCACTTTGTCTCCTTACCTGATCCACAGGTGAGCAGAAGACTGGCAGCCAGAGTCAGCAGGTGCCTGCATCCGTGCGCAGAGTATGCTAGGCCCTCCTGTCCCATCCTCCTGCTCGGTTATGCTGTGCTTTGCTTCTTTCTCCTTTGAGTGAGTCCCTGAGACTGATCCCAGCCTAACCTGGCCCCAGTTTAACTTCAGGGAGGGTGGTGAGGACACACCTTGCTAGGTTTCCCAGGCGGGGCAGGGCCTGGCCTAGGGGAATGCAATGACTGCCATATCTGGCAAAGGTCATTTAGCATTATCCAGAGCCCATACAGTGACTAATACCTTACAGACCAATACGAGACCCAGGGTAACCACAACCCCTAACAAAACTTGACACTTGGGCAAAGCCAAAATATCTACACTGATCTATCGGAGTTTGAAGGAGGACAGAGGACCCTCAGGTACACATCTATCCTTTTAAATTTTTTCCCACATTCTACCTAACATCCTCGCTTAGAGCCTGGTACCACCAGACAGGACTGGGGTGGACCCTCCCCTGGGAAAGGTGCTACTCCTCCGGAGTGCAGTTTGGTATGTGTAGGAGTGCAGAGGAGGCAGCATTCCTGTGTGGGAACGCCCTAGTTGCTGGGAGAGACAAAGACTGAGCTATTTAGTAGCCCCAAACCACCACCCTGCTTTCCTTTTCCCCACTACAGGAATTGCAATGTCAAAGCTGCTGACTACTGCTAACAGATAAGAAGGGTACAAAATGCTGTACAGAATCCAGCAAGAGGGGCTGGAGATAAAGCTTAGTGTGTTAAGAGCACTGGCTACTTTTCCAGAGGACCCAAGTTCAATTCCAAGCACTCATATGGTGGCTAATTAGCACCTGTAGCTCCAGTTCCAGGAGCTCTGACACCCTTCACCTCCACAGACAACAGGCACACAGTGGCGCAAGACACATCTGCAGACAAACACCCATACACATACAAATGATGAGATGGCCCAGTGGGCAAAGGCAGTTACCAATCCTGAGGACACAAGTTCAAGCCACCAAAGGAAGCCACATGATGCTTGAAGGAGAAAACTGACCCTTCCATAAGTTTTCATCTGACATTTACGTGAGTGCTATGTTATACATGCACAGGGACACACATAAAACAATAAATAAATGTAACAAAATAATTAAATTCAAAAGAGATGGATGATGTTTCAGTTATGACACCCACACAGAGAGTTCAGATGTACACACACTACTACAGCACCATGTGTGCGCATACAGAGAATACAAATGTACTCCACATCACTACAGCACCGTGTGTGAGCACACAGAGTACAGATGTACTGTACACCACTACAGCACCGTGTGTGTGCACAGAGAGTACACATGTACTCCACACCACTACAGCACCGTGTGTGTGCACACAGAGAGTACAGATG
Organism: Dicrostonyx torquatus; assembly: GCA_028555095.1. Taxonomy (NCBI): domain Eukaryota; kingdom Metazoa; phylum Chordata; class Mammalia; order Rodentia; family Cricetidae; genus Dicrostonyx; species Dicrostonyx torquatus. The sequence goes on along the minus strand of JAQHUG010000552.1, from coordinate 133,957 downwards.
TACTGCACACCACTATAGCACCGTGTGTGAGCACACAAGAGTACAGATGTACCGCACACCACTACAGCACCGTGTGTGTGCACACAGAGAATACAGATGTATGGCACACCACTACAGCACCATGTGTGTGCACACAGAGTATAGATGTACTCCACACCACCACAGCACCATCCTCACAGTGAGTACAGATCAGGGCTTTAGAGGTAGGTTTCCCTGCTTGCAAGGCAGGCATTATACTTATTTAGTTTTCTCTCCAGACTCCTCCTTCAATTTCTTATTAAAAATAAACTGGGGCAAGAAATGAGATCTCCTTGATCCTTCAGTCCTCTCATCTGGGCACTTGGAAGATCTTCATCTCTCTAGCCTTCTGCCAGCCAATTGTGGTGGATTTAAGACCACCCCTCTCCAAGAAGTAGAGTGAATGCAGGTGCTCAGGGTAATGGAGTTTGGGATTCAGGCCCTCATGTCCCTCTTATATCTTGTTTTTGTTTTTGTTTTTCGAGACAGGGTTTCTCTGTGGCTTTGGAGCCTGTGCTGGAACTAGCTCTTGTAAACCAGGCTGGTCTCGAACTCACAGAGATCCGCCTGCCTCTGCCTCCCGAGTGCTGGGATTAAAGGCATGCACCACCACCACCCAGCTTATATCTTGTATCTTGAACTAAACTCCATAAACCTGCGGCTGATATAAGTTTATCAATAACCTCCACCTCCCACCCCTCTGGTCACCGTCCTATTGGCAATTTCCTGAAGACTGGTTGACCCACTGGCCTGCATGCCCTACTTACGCTACATTTAAAATAAACATATTTTGATACTTCCATCATACTCTAAGCATACATCTCACGGGTGATTGACAAATGAAAACTGACAGGGTTGAACTCTAGCCAGTAAGTCAGTATGAGACATCAGACTTGAACGTGGAAATGGGTGGAAAAGTGGGTCAGGCTTCCTGGAACAGGTGTGTCAGAGCCCAAGGTAGAAGGGTCAGCTGGAATCAGCTGTACCAGGGGAGGGGAGAGTAAGAAGGGAGTTTTCCAAAGAGAACACAGCAAGGGGAGGTAGTGGAAAGGAAGAGCAGGAGTTGATCTTCACTTGTGTCTGATCTTTTCAGTTCAGTCCCTTCCAAGGTGTTTCCCACCTAAGAAAAGCAAACACAGAGAAGCAGAAGCCAAGCCATTGCTTCCGTAAGCTCCAGCATTGGGGAGCTTCCACAGTTCTAGCACTTTCTCTAGGAACCACAAGCCTCTCATGCATCATCAGCCATGAGGCCCAAGTTCAAAAGCTGTACTGCCTTTACAAAAGAGCAGGCAGGATCCTGGTTCAGTTCCCCAAACCTATTCAGGCAGTTCACAACTGCCTGCCACTCCAGCTCCAATAGATTTGATGCCCTTGTCTGGCTTCCATGGTCACTCGACTCAGGTACACATGCCCAGACACAGTCACAGACATAACTAAAAGTAAAATAAATCTTTAAAATAAACAGCAAGCAGAGCAGGATTAGTGGATTTTGTTTCACTATAGGCAATCGTAATTATTGTTGGTTGAGCACTTACTAGGTGATGTAAATAATTTCTAGTCATCACCAAGCTAGCATTTTCCCTCTTCCATAAGGCAGATGTGTGAGGAGTATGGCGGTAGGATTGGGACCTCATGCAAGCTAGGCAAGTACTCTTCAACTGAGCTATATCTCTCTAGCCTCTCACTGGATGGTTCTAGATCAGAGCTCTGCCTGTCACTTACACTCCTAGCCTCTCACCGGAGTATTTTAGGCAGTCATTTAAACACATCGCAATTTTAGCATCTTAACATCCCAATGCTGTGATTATAGGTATTAACCATGATAGTCCCCCACCCTGTGTGTGAATGTGTGTTGAGTATAGATGTGAATGCCGGCCTGTGTGTGCATGCATGTGTGTGCATGCGGGAGCAGAAGTATATTTCAGGTTTCTTAATCACTCTCCACTTTAAATTTTTATCATTTAAGGACTTCATATGTGTGTGTAATGTATTTTGATTAAGCCCATCTATGACTGTATTTTAAGACATGTGCCCCTTAAAGGATATCAAAAAACTGGCCAGGAAGGGGATAAGGATTCCAAATGCATACATTGATACCGAAGTCAGAAAAGTTGTTTGGACCAAAGGAATAAAGAAACTTCCATACAGTATCCATGTGTTTTTTTCTAGAAAACATGAAGAAAATAAGTACTCATCAAACAAACTTTGTACTTTAATATGCTAGGTCCCTATTACCACATTACAAATATCTGCTGTCTCTCTTAGTGATGAGGAAATTTCTAAGATCTGTACTGCAAACAGAGTGGACTTCTCCAACCTTTCCCCAAGCCTCTAAACAAAGTGTTTGACTCAAAAAAAAAAGAAAAAAAACTAATGTCTTTGTGGATGAGAACTAACTTTTAAATGGAAAATCAAGTTATAAAACTGAAAAGAGAAAGAAAAAAAATCCTTATAGTGTAGTCATCCAATCAGCCCGAAAAGTAGATTTCAAAAACAAGGAAGTGAACCCCTCTCCGCACTCCAAATGCCACAGGCAAGGTGGAGTTGGAGGAAGCTCTGAAGAATATACTGAGAAGTCTTATGAAGGGAGTTTCCACAAAAGAATGAATGAGGGTCAGAATGTCAAACAGAGAAGTCAAGAGAGAATGATGGACGATCTGGAGATAGCTTGAGTGCCAATCCCCATAGCAACAGTTATGACGACTGTAATAATGTTTACTGACCACTTAATTGGATGTGAGGCATCAGGGAACAAAATGGTACTGGGAGTCAAGGTACATTAAATTCCAGTAACGACAAAAGACATTTACTTAATATTTCCTTCGAGCTACACCCTTCAGAAAACCTTCTGACTCACTGAGTTCCCAAGGTGTCTCTGTGAGGTTTTGCAATCATATATCCATGCAGGGCATATATAAAATTTAAGACTATGCAGTTGCTTTCTGAATTTGCATTCATATAGTGCTCAAGGGCAGTAGGAGATGTACCTTGTCTGGCAGCGTGCTCAGCTAGCAGGCATGAAGCTCTGGATTCAACCAACATTGTGTAAACTGGGCATGGAGGTGCATACTTGAAATCCCAGTTTTAGAAAGTGGTGACTGAAAGATCAGAAATTCAAGGTTATCCTCAACTACATAGTGAGTTAAAGACCAGTCTGAGCTATAGGACAACTTGCCTACAATAAATAAATAAATATATAATAAATAAAATTAAGGGTAGGGGACAGAACTCAGACAAATGTGTCTAGGAACCCTTTGGAAAAGGATTATGAAGGAATTATCCAAAATAATAGTTCTCAAGTGTAAGCAACTGATTTCCTTCCAGATTCTAGGGGCATTTAGAGACTTTCAGTAGGCAAACTGAGACAAGGGGAACATTAGTGGTATTTAGTAGAGAGCAGGGCCCAGGGATTAACATCCTATAATGCAAATTACAACCTCTCGTTTAAATGGGATTCTTAATGTTAACATGAAATCCCTTACTCCTTCTGTACTTCCTTCCAACCTTGTCCTGCTCCAAACTGTGGTCTCATTTTGTCCTCAAAACTCTCCAGAGAGGGGCTTGCTATTCAAGCATGAGGACCTCAACTTGATCTCCAGAATCCACTCAGAAAAATAATAAAAAAATAAATAGCTGATCATGGCAGTGTGTGTTTGTGGTCCTACTGTGAGAAATTATTTGTGTCAACATGGGGAAAGACATAGTTATCACTTGTATCAGAATAATAGCTCAGTGCACTTACTGCTCTATTGTGCTTACTAGCGCAGTGGGAGGCCTGGGGGATGGGGAGTTGGGTTCTGGCATATTCTTTTCAAAACAGAAATGGCCTCACTGAGCCATTTTCACTTTGTTTCTGTGTTCCTTTGTGTGACACAGAAATTATCCTTTCATTGTTTCCAACAAAGATCACTAGGAATGTTAGGAATGCAGAGGCTGAATGATCCCTGGGCCTCACTGGCCAGATAGCCTAGCCCACCCAGAAGGGCTTGTCAAAAACAAGCAAAGAACACAACAACAACATCCAACAAGGCAAGTGTGCAGAGATGGCTTGGTGGCTAATGGTGCTGCTATGTAACTAGGAGAAGCTTAGCTTCGTTCCACAGAAGCCACATAAATGCTGGGTGGGCGTGGTGGCTTGGAAAGGCAGAGGTAGTGTAAGTTTAGAGTGATAATGCCTGCCCTCCCTCGATAGGTTCATATATTTGAGTGCATGGCTCCCAGGTTGTGGAACTGTTTGGGAAGGATTAGGAGGTGGAGCCTAGTTTGAGAAGATGTGTCACTAGGAGTGGGCTTTAAGGTTTCAAAAGCTCACACCTTCGTATGTTTTCTCTGCCTTACTTGTAAATAAGAGTGCGATTTCTCAGCTATTGCTGCAGCACCATGCCTGACTGCTACCATGCTCCTAGCATGATGGTCATGGACTTATCTTCTGAGCCTGTAGAACCCCAATAAATTCTTTCTTCTATATGTTGCCTTGGTTGTGGTTTTTCATCACAGAAATAGAAAAGTCAGTAAGACAGATTGCATATCCCTAGAGCAAGTTAGCCAGAGAGACTAGCCAAATCAGTGAGCTCAGGATTGGATTGACTGACCTTCCCTCAAGGACTAAATTGAGAGATTGAGAATGACTTGCAGCATCAGTCTCAGGCCTACGATACACTGATACATGTGCACCCTCCACACACACACACACACACACACACACACACACATCTTAGGATCTTCACACCTAGTGTTCTCCTCTACTATCTATCTTCTTCCAATCATTAACACCTTGAGATCTTTTCATGTGTTACTCAATTTGGCTTTCTGCAAACCTGGATCTTTCCATCCCTCAAGCCTCCCTAAAAATTATCACCTCATCAGAGAGCTCTACTCTTCCTTTCTTCTCTACCTACTGTCTTCTTTATTTCTCCCCAGGAACACACCAATCTTCTGTAAGTATCATCATTTTGTCATTCATTTTCTACTTTATCATCTCCACCTATCCAGAGTGACCAGGGACTGTGTCTATCTTATTAATGACTACATCCCTCATGTACAACACACAACAGACTCCAAACATTTTGTTAAATAATTTGGATTTATGATATAGGCCTAGCTGTTTAATGTGCTGTGAGGCATGAGGATTGAGGAGTGTGCAGACCAGTCTGGGCAGTACAGACAAACACTAAATAACATAGCGAAAGAGGTGCTTAATTAGTCAGCATATTTATTAATATTAAAATGATTCAGAGAAGATTAGCATAACCCCTGTGCAAATACTGTACAAAATCTGTAAAACTCTCTCTCTCTCTCTCTCTCTCTCTCTCTCTCTCTCTCTCTCTCTCTCTGTCACACACACACACACACGCACACATACACACACACACACACACTAAAATAATAAAAGAGGGATGAAGGTACAGGTTTGGTAAACTATTTACCTAGCATGTATAAAGTCATGAGTTCCTTTCTGGCATTTCATAAACTAGGTATGGTAGCATAAGACTGCCATTTCAGTTCTGGGGAGGTCGAGGTGTGGGGGGATTCAAGATCATTTTCTGCAATAAATAAGGCTACATGTATCCTTGTCTCAAAATACAGTAAATTAAAAACTAATAATAAAATAACAAAAGAGCAGTAATTACAGCCAAAATATTTGTCGGACAAAAACAGCTGATAATCTTGGGGTTCCCTTGGGATGTGCTGATGGGAATCCCAATGCACAGAGTAGATGTGAGAAGGGAACCATAACTGGGTTCTCAGGGACATCCTCCATCAAATGTCATTTTGGATCCTTTCCTTTGAGAATTTTCTGAGCAATTCTTGAGCTGCCTGCCACTTCATGTCAGCTCACACCCTCCTCTCTGCTCTGACTGGGAGCATTGTCTTTACTGACACTGATCACTTGCTGATATTTCTACAACTGAGTCCCCTCCAGCCAGTCAACACAGTGACCTTCCAAAAATGCAAAACTAGACTCCCCTGCCCCTGGCACAAATTCTTTCTTGCCTTCTCACTACCATTGGGTTCAAGTTTAAAGTTCTCAGCTTGCTGTTAAGACCTTGAAATGGTAAGGTGTCCCTCATTTGCCTAAAATAGAACCTACATTCTCAGGTCAGCATTTCTAGGCCAGTCCTGTTCCAGGTCTGCTTCCATCCCTTGCCCTGATGCATTATTTTGAAAGTTGTGCTAATAAATCCCTAGATTGTCCCAGCTTTGCCTGTTTCCCAAGAAAGAAAGGAAAACTTGCTTTCCTGTTTCCAAAACTCATTATGTATTTATTTTTCATAAAATGTAGGAGTAAGTGCCTTAAGCTGCACACTTAAATGTGTATATTATTATGCATAAATTCTATGTCTACTAAGAAAAAGAGAGGGAAAAAAATAAGAGCTGGGGTTATGTCATTGACAGAGGGCATATGGAGGATATACATGGTGCTTGTTTGATGATATGATCAGCTATGTGTGTTGCCTCCCCATTTACTATAAATTGTGAATCCATCTCAGAGCACCTGACACACAATAATAATAGGACACTGTTAGTGTTAACTGTTACCTTGACAGAATCTAGAACCATCTGGAAGACAGGTTGTTTTGGGATACCTGTGGGTGGATTACTTTGATTATGTTAAATGATGTGGGAACCCCCTTTTAACTGTGAGTGAGACCATTTCCTGCCAGTAGACCCTGGAGTGTATAAACATAAAAAGCACAATGAGAAGCATCATATATGGCTGTGAATGTAACGAGGCAGTTAGTGACAGCTGCGGTAGGAGGAGTCATTTTCCTTCAGACACGCAGCCACTAAGAAGGGGCCCATGATCCAGTAAATAGTCCCACATCTACACACATTCAATTAAAGTCATTAATTAAACTAATTTTTAAAAATTAATTATATTCATTATTATAAAGAGGGTGTGGTATGTGTGTGTGTGTGTGTGTGTGTGTGTGTGTGAAGAAGAAAGGAAGTATATTAGAAAGAAGGGCTCCAAAAGATGATTGGGGGATATTTATGGATGAAAGTCATCAAAATATATTGTTTAAATATTTATTTTCTTTTTTTTATTGTTAAAAGAAAAATTTACATTTATTCCCCTTGTTCCCAGCCCTCACGCTCCCCCACTACCCCACC
>JAQHUG010000552.1:87888-99245 GCA_028555095.1 Dicrostonyx torquatus | reverse complement strand
AGACACTATAAGATGAAACGTAAATGAGGAAATGAGAGCAAAGGAAAGAAACGCGTGCATGTGAATGAGTCAGTGAAGTCACTCACTAGATGAACACACTTGCTATTAAGCCTGACGCCCTGAATTCAGTCCTTGCAGTTCTCAAGGTAGAAGACTAGAACTGACATGAAATTGTCCTCTGACCTCCACAAGTGTGCTGTGGCATGGGAACGCACGTGCATGGGTGCACGCATGCACACACACATACACACACACCACATACACCCACCCACCACACACACAAATATATATTCAAAATTTAAATTGATCTAGCTCTTAAGATAGTTGAATTCCCAGATAACAGTGATTAAATGCCACTGTGCAGCAAATTCCCTGCTATATCAAATGTTCTAGATAAATGTTCAATTATAAATATTATTTGAGTCTTTATCTTATGAAAATAGATTTTTAGAAGAAGGGAGAGACCTTTTGTTTTCATGAAGGTTGAGGCTCTGGGGAGGGGAAGGTGCGCAGACAGGGTAACAGAAGCCACTTCAGTGATATTCTTTTCTGATCATGGGTGCTGGCAAGGAACTACAGCTCCCACTGAGACCCAGGATCATGATGAGGCAGGAAAAAGAAGCATCAAAAACTATGGAAACATCAGAAAAGAAAGGAGTCCCTTGTTAGAGCCTGGATGGAGCCTCTCACCAGCTCAGAAGTGAGATTTTGAGAACTATCAGCAGCCACTTAAGGCCTTTCTTGCTTCTCAACTATAAAGCTGCAATTCTCTATGACTCTTACCAGAACCCCTTTAAAGTAGGCATACCCTAACCCCTGGTGCAGCCCTGGTGGCTGCTGGTCTTTACCTTATCAGAGTACAATTTCATTCAAGCCATCTGCAGAGCTACATATAATCTTCTTTATCGAAAGAGAGAGAAAAATGAGACAGCGGTTGATTAGCAATTTTTTAAAATGTAATTTGTGATCCATCAATAAATCTAATGTTAAGACAATATTATCCTGCCTTATGGAAAAAATCTTAATTTCTAGGTCTTTCTGTTTTTGTCTTTGTCTGTCTCTGTTTCTGTCTCTCTCTAAGTCTCTCATCTCTCTGTTTTCTCAGGGAAGCCCACACCCATGCTCATATTTTCTCCCCAAGTTCCTCTCTTTCTTTATAACCCTCATGCTTAGGTCTATATAAAAAGATCTTTAGTAAGATCCCCAACTCTCTTCATACTGCCTCATCTTGAAATTCTTTTCTGCACTGAAGCTGCAAATCCCAGTCTCTAAAAGAACCCCGGGCTGCTGAGGGTGACAGAGTAGAGTTGTGTCTTGGCCTCCTCCCCCACTTCTGTTAAAGAAAGAAATAATACCGCACAGTGTTGGTAAGCCATGACACTGATGACACTCGGTGTCCTACAGGTAGACAGCGAGATCTGGAGGGCTCCCATTGAGTTCCAGGCTCTTGTGTTCAGAGCAAGAACTGGACCACATGGATAGTGGCAGACACAAAGGCAGTTTACTAAGAAAGAAAGAACTTCCAAAGAAGTGGGCCAGAGAGCCGGAAAAGAAAATTAGAAACACTCTGTTCAAGGATTAGTATTATTACATTCCAGAATCACAAACTTTGATTCAATCACAAAACATGAGTTGTTTCTATGAATGCTATGTTACGTTAATCTTCGTAGGCATGGGTTTCTAATCCTTCTCTCTTTCATTGGCTTCTTTCATATGTTAATCTTCGTGTGCAGGTGCATGTACACATACATGTGTATGTATGCAGGTAGAGTTCAGAAGTCAATATTGTTTTCCTCAACCACTTCTCCACTTAATTTTCATTTAATTGTTTAATTTTGAGACAAGTTCTCTCATATAACCCGCAAACAACTGACTGGGTTAGCTGGGCTTACCAGGAAACCCTAGGGATCCTCTAGTCCACAGCGCTCAGATTTTACATGAGTGTTGAGGATCTGAACTCAGGTTCCTTGTGCTTACACAGCAAGTACTTTATCAGTGAACCTCATATGTTAACTTGCAAGACTCTCAAATATTCTTTCTCTTCCCTACTCACCTACCTCAGTCATGAAGCACAGTTTTCACTTGGCATATTTACAATGTATGTTGACATCATTAGGATGCAACTGCAGGCTATGTTGAGAAGCATCTACGTAAATGCTCCCAGGAAACTGCCAGTATCATAAATAAGCTTGGCATATCCAGGTTGACAGGATAACCCCGTGTCAATAAGTATGCAGATATGTAGAAAGCAGATGTGATAACTGATCAATTTCAGCAAGAATCACTTTTCCATATTTAGAGCAAACAAGTTTCTCAGGCAGGCAGCTACACATCTTGCAAAACTGTAGGCTCTGCACATGCTGCTGCTACTGATGGTGTCTGTGTGTGTCTGTGAGTGAGCATGTATGAGAGTGTGTGGGAGTGTGTAAATATGTGTGTGCATGTATGTGTGAGAAAGTATGAGTGTATTGTGTGGGAGTGTGTGTAATGTGTATGTGTAATAGTATGCGTGTGAGTGTGTGTGTGTGTGTGTGTGTATGTGTGGTTAGAGTGTAGGCTCACAGGTATTGGAACTCAGAAGTAAGTCTCCTTGTGATAAAAAGCTTTCCCATACATCTTTTCCTGGCCTTCCCCAAACTCGGGTTTCCTTTCTTCTCCTCTTTATCTCTCTTCTATTCATCTTCTTTCTTTTTTTCCTCTCCTTTCGTTTTCTGTCATCCTTTTCTGTTTCTGTGAAAAGACTTCACACTGCATAAACTAGCTTCAAACACGCTGTGTAATCTAAACTGTCCTTGAACTTCTGGTCTTCCTGCCTCCACCTCCCAAACACTGGGGCTACAGATGTGAGCCACCACATCCAGGGTGTAGTGCTGGGGTCTGAATCCAGGGCTTCATGAATGCTATCAAAGTACTGTTGTAATTGAGTGCATCCTTCACTCATTACATAGAGTTTGTTAACCTCACCTTCCTGCCTACCCCCCACCCCCGCACACACCCCTTCCCTGAGAGATTGTTTAATGGCTTCAGTGGACATTGAGATCCTGTGAACTTGAATGAGACAAAAAGATTTTTTAAATTAAACATTTGCAAAGCACAGTTCTTGCTGCAAGGAAACACTACTCTACAGGCCAAGAAAACCACAGGGAAAAGTAAATGGGAGACAAAGGAGATGGAGGTTGTGGCTGGCTTGCGAAGCCTCTAACATTTTAGAGGTAATTGTCTCTTTGAAAGAAAAGATAGCCCTTTTATTTCTCTTAAAATTTCCTAATAGGGAACACAAAAGACAGCACTTAAAGACTCATAAGTAATAAAGTAGATTTTAACATTACCTGTTCCCTGAACCTTGGGCCCAGGAACAAGAAGAGAAAGACTTGGGCAACAGAAAGTAATTTAAGCTGGGAACTTCTTGCACCTCAGCTTGCTGAGGAATGCCCAACCAGGAGCTTCCTAATGTGTGCCTAAGATCTTAAGCTTTGTGTGCCTTTAAATGCCCCGTCCCTGTGGTTTTCTTGGCCTGTAGGGTAGTGTTTCCTTGCAGCAAGAACTGTGCTGTGGATTCTCAACAGACTTGATGACATTTGTCTAACACCAAAGTGTGAGCTCAAAGTTTCATCCTGTTCTTGAAAATTGCAACTGTGTTGCTTTTTAGTTTTCTGTTTTTCTGTTTATTATTTCAGTTCACGTAAGAATGCAAGTTCCAGCACTGTCCATTCATCTTGAAGAATAGGACCCTCCTGGGGCCGGGGTTGGAGAATGGGGATAAAAATCTAGCGGGACTGCACGTGCCTTGTAGCCATCTGAATAAGTTGCAATGCTACACCCTTGTGCAGAAGTAAGTCTGTTTTGCTCAAGTCTTTTGGGGTGTGTAGTCACTTTCTTCAAACCCTAACACAAAACAGGGGATATAGCCTGTCTTTGTTTTTTCCTGAGCAACGGCAGCAGAAGTGATGGATCAAATCAAGTTTGGGTTTTACAAACAATCAGCTTTGGGCTATCTCATCCCTTGCCTAAATTCTGTATCTTTTAAAATTGCATTTATTTGTTTATGTATTTGTTATTTATTCTGTGTATGTCTGGGGGTATAGGCATGCCACAGCTTCTATGTGAAATTAGAGTACAACTTTGCTTGGCTTTCTCCTATCACATGAAACCTAAGGATCAAATTCAGTTCACCAGGTTTTTTTGCAGGAAACACCTTCACCCTGTGGGCCATTTCACCAGCCCTAAATTCTGTAGTTTTGTTTTTTTTCAGGTTGCCTCATCCCCATAAGCATTAGTTTTTGTTTGTTTTCTATTTGTTTGTTTGGTTTTTCAAGACAGTGTTTCTCTGTGTAACAGCCCAAACTACCCTAGAATTAGTTCTGTAGACCATGCTCACCTCGAACACAAAGAGATCTTCCTATCTCTGTGTCCTGAGTGATGGGATTAAAGGTGTGTACCACTACTGCCTAGCTATTTTGTTTATCTTTTAAGTGGGGATATATGGAGCTAAAAAAGGCTCAGTGGTTAAGAGCACTTGTTGCTCCTGCTGGGGAGCAGAGTTCAGTTCCCAGATCCCTGTGTCAGGTGCTCACAGCTGTCTCTAACTCCAGCTCCATGTGACCTGATACCGTCTTTTGGCCTCCGTGTGCACATACAAACACACACACACACACACACACACACACACACACACACCACAATTAAAGCTAAAATAGAGACAGAGAGTATAATATAGAAGAACCATATTTAATTGCCATCTTTGTAACTAAAACTCTACACAAGCAATTTCAAGAAATTTCTTTTTCATACGCAATATAGTCTTCTTTTGTTGTACAGAAGAAATGGTTTCTAGAATATTTGTATACAGCAAACCATGTGGAAGCTCAGGCTCCTTTTAGAAAAATATTATTTTCCTTTGATACCTCTTCTCATAGACTTCAGAGTCTAGATGACTAATACTTAAAGCAATGAAAAGCTAGGTATTATAGTAACTGCATCATTTAGGAAATAGGGACAAATAAGAGACAATGTATATCTACTGCTGGCATGATTTACAGTTGTGCACTAACGTTACATTCATTCCTATCTGCTGCAACAGTCTAGACAGACCATCAATACAGTGTATTCAGGACACAGTCTAATCAGTGTTCCACACTGCACACCATTATTCCGCTAATTATTGATAGCACATCATGACTGCAACAACTTTTACCTTCATTTAAAAAAGAAGACTCAGGCTAGGAATGGCTGTGTATATCTGTGATTCCGGCATACAACAAGCGTAGGTTGAAGACATACTATGAATTCTAACTCGGTCTGATATACATAGTGAATGCCAAGCTTTCCAGGACTCCAAAGTACGAAGTCTTCTTTAAAAAAACAAAGCAATCATCATCAATAAACCTCAGAGAGTAGTTAGGTGTGTAGGTAAATAGTAGTGCTTGCTTAGGACCCATGAAGGCTTGGTTTCTATCTCCAGCATAATCCAGGTATGGTGGCACATGCTTATAATATTCTCATTTGAGAAATAGAGGCAGGAGGGCCAGAAAATTCAGTATCATCTTTAGTTCCATAGTTGAGTTTGAAACTGGCCTTCTCTATATGAAACACTGTCTTGAAAATAAAAAAAGTAAGGGAATTCAAATGTGTACACTACTCTGGAAGTCAGTATGGCATTTTCTCAGAAAATAGGAAATCAACCTATCCTAGGACCTAGCAATACCACTCTTGTGCATATACCATAAGAATGCTCAATCATACTACAAGGACATTTGTTCAACTATGTTTATAGTAGCATTATTTGTAATAGCCAGAACCCAGGAACAACCTAGATGCCCCTCAACTGAAGAATCAATAAAGAAAATGTGTTACATTCACACAATGGAGTACCACTCCGTGGGGAAAAAAAACCAAACAATGACATCTTGAAATTTGCATGCAAATAGATGAAACCATCCTGAGTGAGTTAACCCAGACCCAGAAAGATGAGCATGGCAAGTATTCACTCATAAGGTGTAAAGCAAAGGACAACAAGCTTATAGTTCATGACCCCAGAGAAGCTAAATAACAAGGAGAACCCTAAAAGAAACATATATACATCCCCCTGGGAAGGGGAAATAGATAAGATCTCCTGACAAAATTGGGAGCATGGGAGAGGGGGGGAGAAGGGAGGGATGAAGGGGAGGAGGAGGAGAGAAAGGAAGTGGGGAGGACAACTTGAAGGAATAGGGTAGTCAAGATGAAGGAAGGACAGAGATGGAGAGCAAGGAAAAAGATATCTTGATTGAGGGAGCCATTATGGGGCTAGCAAAAAACCAGACACTAGAGAAATTCCCAGGAATCCACAAGGATGGCCCCAGCTAAGACCCTAAGAAATAGTGGAGAGGGTGCCCAAACTGGCCTTGCCCTGTAGTCAGATCTATGACTATCTTAAATATCATAAAACCTTCATCCAGCAGCTACAGAAGCAGAGGCAGAGACCTACAGCAGAGCATATGACTGAGCTCCCAAAGTCCAGCTGAAGAGTGGGAGGAGTGAGAATATGAGCAAAGATGGCAAGAATGTGATGGGGACACCCACTGAGACAGCTTACCTGAGCTAATGGGAGCTCACCAACTCTAGTTGGACAGGAAAGGATCCAGCAAAAGACCAAACTAGGCCTTCTGAATGTGGGCGATAGTTTTATGGCTGGGGAAGACTGCGGGGCCACTGGCAACGGGACCAGGATTTATCGCTACTGCTTGTACTGGCTTTTTGGAACCTATTCTCTCTGGATGGATACCTTGCTCAGCCTAGATATAGTAGAGAGGGCCTTGGTCCTTTCTCAAAGCAGTGTGTTTTATCCACTCTGAGGAGTGGATGGGTGGGGGTGGACCTGGAGTTGGAGGGAATGGGAGGAAAGGAGGGAGTGGGAACTGGGATTGGTATGTAAAATGGAAAAGATAGTTTCTTTTTTAAAAAAAAATAAAATAAAAGTAAGTATGGGACAGTGAGGTAGATTAGTGAGTAAAAGCAATGACTACATAAGCCTGACAACTGTTCAATCCCTGAAACCCATGGAAAAGAAACTGGAGGTGGCACTTCTCTAATTAGGTAACACCTCCTAATTCTTCTTAAACAGTTCTATCAACTGGGGACAAAGTATTAAAAATATGAACCTATGAGGACCACTCTCATTCAAACTGCAACTCCTGCATTTGGAGCTCACCGTGGTAGAAGGAGAGAAGTGACTACCAAATGTTGTCCCCTGACCTATATACACATAATACACATACCACCTGCATGGACTATAAATAAACAAATAAATACAACAAAAATGTCTGTCCAAGAACAATTGAATTACTCTTGACCCGATTCCTTCTTGGACCTCGACCCTTGTAGCCAATGATGACTGACTGAATCAAAATGGCTTGTGTACTGGATGGGACTGTAGCCCAGTTGGTTGAATACTTGCCTAGCACACGTGAAGTCCTATGGCCTATCACCAGTACTGTATAAGCCAGGCATAGTGTGGTACTCCTTTAATCCTAGCACCTGGGAGATGGAGGCAAGAGGACCCAGAGACCAAGGTCATCCTTGGCTGCTCTCAAAAATATAATAAAATACAACTTGGTGTAATATTCCTTATTTTGTCTGGAACATCTTCCCCTTCTCTTACTATCCTTGAATATGCATACCAATTATTTCCCCACATATATTCACAGTGTAATGCTACTCCAGAGCAGACATAAAAATCTAGAAGAAGGTCTCTCTGCTATTTAAGTTGTGACATCCTCAATCATAATAGCAAATATTCTATGCATGATGCATCTTCTGATTTTCCCTAAAATAGCTAAGAAGTCATCCTTGGAAACCTTAGATTTTATTTCATCACCAGAAGACCCTACATCTCTGTAGCATGGAGCAATCCCCGTTTTACAAAGATTCTTGTTGTTCTTTTTAATTAATTGGGGTTCCCTACTAATTATGGGTCCCCGCGGGTGGCACAAGACCACGCGGACAGTCCCTAATGGCAGGTCCCCAGCAAGTGGCAAATGGCAGCAGGTGGCTGGTGCATGAGACCAGACGGGTATTAAAGTTAAACATTTATTAGGTGGATTATGGAGGGGAAGAAGCAGAAGAGAGAGAAGGAGAAAGAGAAAGAAAGAAGGAAAGAGAGAGGCAGGGGAAGGAGAACAGAAGCCCACTGGCCCACTCCGGGAGTGGGGGACAGAGAGAATGAATCTGTGACTGCAGGCTTGCTTGTGCACAGACAAGGAGTGGGCGTGGCTTGCCCTTAAAGCTACAGAATCTATTACATTTCTCCCATTAGCAAATCCTCAAGGTCTTTTTTTTATTCTCCCATCCTCCCACCCTCCCTCCCTCCTTTCTTCTTTCCTTCCTTTCTTCCTTATTTCATTACTTTGTTTTTATACAAGGCTTTGCTATATAGACCTGGATCTTCTGGAACTCACTATGTTGGTTGGTCTTGAACTTACAGCAATCTGCTTGCCCCTGGCACCTAAATGCTGGGATTAAAGGCATGAACCCTACTCCACATTATTTATTTATCTATGTATTTCATTATTTGGGTGTGTGTATGTGTGTGTGTGTGCGCATGCACATTCATGTGCATGCCACAATTTCTGTGAAGGTAAGACTACAACTTGCTGAAGCTGATTTTGTGAAAGAGAAGAATGTGAATATGGTGGACAGAAGCTTTAAGTCTTTCTGTGGCTCTGCTTTTATATCTTCTGTGACCTCCAATCAGGCATTACTCTCTTTTTCATGATCTTTCTTCCCCTCAGTTGCTCCCATTTCCTTGGATCACAGGGTTTCAGCAAACATGATTGCCTTGTGTTTCAGACTTGCTTCTGCTTCAGAGACCTTGCACTTGTTACTCCCATTGCTTGGAACATCTGTCCAGCAAATGCCAAAATATCTCCATTTCTACCCCACTGTCTTCTCCTCCATTTCCAACTCTTAAAGGATTGCTCTACCTCATCCTACCTAAATCTCCATAACTCACCATGTTTCTTGTCCTAATAAGTATTCAATATGTGTTTAAGAAGCAGAAAAGGCCACCTGTGTAATTCTTTATTTCTGATCCTTCAGTATCTTTCCAGCCACTTTTTCCAGGCTCAAATGTTCACTTTATTTTTTTTTCCACTGGGGGGAGGGAAACCTCCATTGGGACCAGGATCACTACTCAGTGGGTAAGACTGTTTGCTGGACAAACATGAGGAAATGAATTCAAACCTTTTATTTACCTAGATGTGGTCCCCTGCATGCCTTTAATCCCTGTACTGGAGGCTTTAAATTTTCCGCCTGCCAGCCTAGCTCCAGGTTCAGGGAGAGACTCTCCATCAATGGAATAAAGTAGAAAATGACAGATAAGGCAGGACATCCAAAGTCCTCCTCTAGCCTTCATATGTGCACCTGCATACATGTATGCATAAACTACACACACATACACACACACGCACACCATAGAGACACACCACACACACACACACACACACACACACACACACACACACACACATGGACACATACACACACACAATAACGGATCAAAAAAGTCATGACTCACCTGTTGATATAGACTTTCTACTGAAAGAACTAAACCCAACACCTCACCTTTGTTACCTACCTAGATCTTTTTCACAGCACATTGTTTAATACTTTTTAGTCTTGCTTGCTCAACAAATGCACACACAGAAACATCCACAAACAGAACACAAAAATAGAAATTGCACATTTCCTGGAGCTTTTGAGAGGATTAACTATGAACATGAATATCAAGCTGTCAGCACCAGATCGACACTCAATAAACAGCGAACTGAGGTGCCATAGTTAGAATTCTTTTCTAAACATGAGTGATGCTTATCATGATTACTATCATTACTAACTGCTGTTGTGCCCCTTATAATCACCACAGAGTATCCTATAACACAATAACAATAGATGTTTTCTGAATCAAGAAATCAGTAACTAGAATTTTCATGGGAAAATGTTTTAATTTGCAGAGGGAATGTAATGAACTCCTTACAAGAACTGTAAAACTAGCTGGGCCAGTGAAATGGTTCAACAGAGAAAGACGCTATCATGCTTTATGACCTGAGTTTGATTCCTGGAGACTCCCATGGTGGAAGGAGAGAGTGATTCTCACAAGTTATTCTCATGTGTGTACCACCAAAAAATAATAGTAGTGAACAAAAACTAAATAATTAAACAAATTACAAACATGCACGCACAGACACACCCTACAGTCTGGCCATCTAGAATCTCAGTAGGTAACAGTGCTTGCTGCCTAAGCTGGATGACCTGATTTTGATTAGTAGAACCAACAAACACATGAATTGAGAAAACGGAGACCACAAAGTCAACTTTACACGGTTGCTTTGACATATGCTATTTCTCCCTCAGTGATACTAAATAATTTTTTTAATTTGATGATTTTTTTCTTTAAAAAGAAAAGATATAGGAAGCAGCTAGAGAGTCCTAGGGTACAAGAGTGCCTTTGTTCGGCGGAGTGGGCAAGCCCGCCCTTTTGGCTCAGCCTACAACCAGATTTACCCAGCGCCTGCTGAGTCACACGGAACTGTAAGTCCCTTCCAGCCCGGCCAGTCAGGGACCCAGGGAATGCTCTGGTGGCACCCCATCCCTGAGGCCTCCTGGCCCCGAGGAAGGCTCTTCCACTCAACCAGCCCTTTTCCTTATTCAACTTAACTTTCCCCAAAGCAACCCCTTCCTTCAGCGGGCTGGGTTCTAGGAGAATAGGGGCTAGAGAGTCCTAGGGTGCAAGAGGGCCTTTGTTCAGTGGAACGGCCTGCCTCTTCCAAGCACCTCCTTTTGGCTCAGCCTCCAAGCAGATTTACCCAGTGCCTGCTGAGTCACCCGGACCGATTTAGCCAGTGCCTGCTGAGACGTCAGGACTGCCTCCAAGCTGATTTAACCAGTGCCTGCAGAGACAGATGGACCGATTTAGCCAACACCTGCTGAGCCATCTGGACCGCCAGCAAGAAGATTCAGCCAGTGCCTGCTGAGCCATACAGACCAAGCCTGCTGATCCATCTGTACCACCTGCAAACTGACTTATCCTGCGCCTGCTGATACATCTAGATGGCAGACAGCCCTGGGACAGTGCCTTCAGAGCCATGCAGACTGCAAGTGACCCTTATCAAGGAGCAGTTGATTCTTCCAGAGAGGAAAGAGATGGGCAGGTGCCAATCCAAAAATTCTTCCAACAACCTGAAAGGCAACATGATAACACCAGAGCCCAGCAATTATGCAACAGGAAGATCTGAGCAACCCAATCCAGAAGAAGTAGAAGAAATTGACCTTAAAAGTTATATTATAAAAGCGATAGAGTCCATTAAAGAGGAGGTAAAAAA
>JAQHUG010000552.1:1531-22828 GCA_028555095.1 Dicrostonyx torquatus | reverse complement strand
TTTTGTTGATTTCAGCCCTCAGTTTGATTATTTCCAGTCTTCTACTCCTCCTGGGTGAGTCTGCTTCTTTCTTTACTAGATCTCTCAGGTGTGCTGTTAATTCACTGATTTGTGCCTTCTCTGTTTTCTTTATGTGGGCATTAAGTGCTATGAACTTTCCTCTTAGCACTGCTTTCATAGTGTCCCATAGGTTCAGATATGTTGTTTCTTTATTTTCATTGAATCAAAGAAGGTTTTAATGTCTTTCTTTATTTCTTCCTTGACCCAGGCGTGGTTCAGTAGTTGACTGTTTAGTTTCCATGAGTTTGTAGACTTTTTGGGGTTGGAATTGTTTTGAAATTCTAACTTTACTCCATGGTGATCCGATAAGAAACAGGTGGTTATTCCAATTTTTTTTGTATCTGTGGATGTTTGCTTTGTTACCAAGTATGTGATCGATTTTCGAGAAGGTTCCATGAGATGCTCAGAAGAAGGTATATTCCCTCCAGTTTGGGTGGAATGTTCTATAGATGTCAGTTAAGTCCATTTGATTAATTACATCTGTTAGATCCCATATTTCTTTGTTAATTTTCTGTCTGGTTGATCTGTCTATTGGTGAGAGAGGAGTGTTGAAATCTCCTACAATTAGTGCGTGGGATTTGATTGTGCTTTGAGATCTAGTATATATATGTGGGTGTTTTTATATTCAGGATTGAGACTTCTTGATGAATTTTTCCCGTTATGAGTATGAAGTGTCCATCTCCATCTCTTCTGATTGATTTTACTTTGAAGTCGATTTTCTTAGGTATTAATATAGCCACTCCTGCTTACTTCTTCGGAATGTTTGATTGAAAAACCTTTTCCCAACCCTTTACTCTGAGGTAATGTCTGTCTTTGTGATTGAGGTGTGTTTCTTGTAAACAGCAAAATGTTGGATCCTGTTTTCGTATACATTCTCTTAACCTGTGCTTTTACAGGTGAGTTGAGACCACTGATATTAAGCGATAATAATGACCAGTGGTTGTTAACTCCGGTTATTTTCTTTTTGGTGTTAGGGTTTGTGTGGTTCCCTACTTTGAGTTGTGCTGGTGGAAGGCTGTTAGATGTCTGTGCTATTATGGGTGTTGTTTTCTTCCTTTAGTTGTGGTTTACCTTTAGTACTTTCTGTAAGGCTGGGTGTGTGGCTATATATTGCTTAAATTTGCTTTTATCCTGGAATATCTTATTTTCTCCATTGATGGTGAAAAAAAGCTTTGCTGAGTATAGTAGCCTGGGCTTGCATCCATGGTCTCTTAGTGTCTGCAGCACATCTATCCAAGATCTTCTGGCTTTCATGATTTCCATAAAGAAGTCAGGTGTAATTCTAATAGGCTTACCTTTATATGTCACTTGCCCCTTTTCCTTTGCAGCTCTTAATATTCTTTCTTTATTCTGTATGTTTTTTGTTTTGATTATTATATGGCAAGGGGACTTTTTTGTTGATCCAGCCTATTCGGGGTTCTGTATGCTTCTTGAAATTTCATAGGGATATCCTGATTTAGGTTGGGAAAGTTTTCTTCTATAATTTGTTGAATATATTTTCTGTGCCTTTGAGCTGGAATTCTTCTCCTTCTTCCACCCCTATTATTCTTAGGTTTGGTCTTTTCATGGTGTCCCAGATTTCCTGGATGTTTTGTGTTATAAATTTGTTGGTTTTGTTGTTTTCTTTGATCAATGAATTTATTTTCTCTACCGTATCTTCAGTTTCTGAGATTCTTTCTTCTATGTCTTGTATTCTGTTGCTTATACTTGTCTCTGCAGTTCCTGCTCGTTTATCCAGCTTTTCCATATCAAGCCGTCTCTCGGTCTGTGTTCTCTTCAGTGCCTCCATTTTAGTTTTCAGGTCTTGAATTGTTTCCTTTACCTGTTTGATTGCTTTTTCTTGGTTTTCTAGGGTATCTCTAAGGTATTTATTCATTTCTTCTTTTTATTAGTCTTCTCATCCCTTTCTTTAAAAGAGTTTTTTACCTCTTCTTTAAAGGTCTCTATCACTTTCATAATGTTACGTTTAAAGTCTATTTCTTCTACTTCCTCTGGAATAGGTTGTTCAGGTGCTCCTGTTGCGTATTCCATGGATCCTGGTGTTATCATATTGCTTTTCAGGTTGTTGGAGGAATTCTTGCATTGGCACCTGCCCATCTTTTCCTTTAAATGTGGTCAGAAGTTCTAGGTGGCTTGGACCTTATGTTGTGACTGACTGTGTACGTGGGGGAGTTTTCTTGTTCTGTTCCCTCCAAGGTCTCCTCCACACTGGAGATAGATCTCAGATCACCTCCTCCCTGAAGCAGGTTGTGGTGTTGATTCTAATGTCACCAAATGGATGGCTCAACTGGTAGTGTTTCAGTACCACTTGCTGGCCAAGGGCCCCTTACACAAAAGCACAAGCTTGGTAGATGCTAGCTCCTCCAGATGGTTCCTCCAGATGTTTTGGCTGTAATCTCCAGATGTTTCTTCTGGACCCTCCAGAAGTTTCAGCAGGAACCTCCAGATGTTTCTGCTGGGACCTCCAGATGTTTCCGCTGGGGCCCCTCCAGATGTTTCTGCTGGGACATCCAGATGTTTCTGCTGGGACCTCCAGATGTTTCTGCTGGGACCTCCAGATGTTTCTATTGGGACTAGATCAGGGCCCCCTGATGCTCCAGGATCTCAGAGGCAAAAGCAGCTTGGTGGATGGAACTCAGGCTTGGTGGATAGAGCTCCCTGGGACAAATAACCCCTGCTTCCCTGCTGTCACTTCCCAATCCCCAGAGCCTTAGCCCTGGAGCCTGCTGCTTTGTGAGGTCCTAGGACCCCGCAGCTGGAAAGGGGAGCTGGGGTGGGCTGGAAAAAATCCAGTACCGGGGCAGGGCCCTGCACTTGAATCCTCCTTGATCTTCTTTAGTTGTCTTATACTTGTGTGTATTTGCATTAACTACTATCCACTGCAGAAAGAATCTGGCCTGACCAAGTTTGAGAGAAATGTATGGATATAAAAATAAATACTGAGTGCAGAATATAACTTAAAGAGAATCATATGCTGAACAATGATGTTACAGTCAAAGATGTGTGTATGACAGTGATGCCATAAGATCAAAATGCAGTTAAAAAAATTTTTATAACCCAGTGGCACTATTATTGGTGTAATTTAAGAGTGGAATGCATCACTCACAATAAAACAAACCCGAATTCTTTCAGTTATTTCAAAGTACAGCAATACATAGTGTGCGAGACTTTTCCTAGGGAGTATAACACACACACATCCTTAATCCTTCTAGATAGGGAACTCAGAGACCAAAGTATTGGTTGCAGGAAAAATCAGATCCTGTGAACAAATGAGTTGTTGTTGGAGGTATTTACAGGAGCAGAGATGACCCAAAACAGCTGCATCACTGAAGTGCATCCCAGCATGAGTTACAAGTCTTGGAAGAAAAAAACCTGAGATCTCTGCATGACCTCTAGGCAGCTAGACAGGTTGGAGAACCTTTTCTTGGTAGTTAGGTGGATTAATCTCCTCTTCCAGAAGCTGTCTACTCTTTCTATATCCTTTGGAATGGGTACCCATGTAAGTTTCAGCTTTCCCAGTCATGTGAAGTTTGTTAGGTTCCAAAGTCTCACGACTCCTTCCTTGTGAGAATGTGTCAATTCAGAGTGGGACAATTATCAGCAATGACACTAATTAAGTCCATTAAGAGTATAAGAGTCATTTAATAATAGCTAGACCAAGAGTAGACTAATATTTCCAAAATCTCTCTTGGTGCCAGAGCTTAGGAGTACAGTGTTTTGACACACAATTGCATCAGTATTGGGGGCATTTACATCAGT
This sequence comes from Dicrostonyx torquatus, assembly GCA_028555095.1. Taxonomy (NCBI): domain Eukaryota; kingdom Metazoa; phylum Chordata; class Mammalia; order Rodentia; family Cricetidae; genus Dicrostonyx; species Dicrostonyx torquatus. The sequence continues at coordinate 19,009 of JAQHUG010000552.1, read as the reverse complement.
GAGGGGTTTGGAGAAGCCTTGCAACATCTGGCTTTTGTTTTCAGAGTTTACCAGCATTTTCCAGACACAACAAGACAATTATTCTTTATTTATGATTTATCTAGTTATTTTATTTTATTGTTTTAGCTTGCACAAACATTATTAATTTGATTCACATATCTGGACCATGATTAGGGTCAGGAACTGTCTCATAAGCATTGCCAAGGTAGATGTGATTATTGGTGGGTGAAAGACTGAGTACTGTCTAGACATACATAAAACAAAGTTAGAACTAGATGAAATTACCTTAGTCAATTTAAGGGGACATTGCTGCACAACAAGATACTGTGTTGTGGGATTCCTCTCTGTATGCTGTGATAGGGTAGAGTAAAGCTAGGTGGGGAAAACTAAACTGAATGCTGGGAGAAAGGAGGCAGAGTCAAAGGAGAAGCCATGGAGCCACTGACAGAGATGCTGAAACCTTCCTTGCCAGTTGGCTACAAACCTCATGGTATAATATAAATGGAGATGGGTTAATTCTAGATGTAAGAGCTAGCTAGCAATACACTTAAGTAGTTGGCCAAGCAGTGATTTAATTAATACAGTTTCTGTATTGTTTTTTCAGGAGTCTGGGCAGCTGAGAAACGAACAAGCAGCCTCCTTACTACAATATTGTACTTTAATCAGAATTTTGACAATCTTAATAAAGGTCCATGTTGCTGATTTATATATTTATTGCTATTCTAAGATTTCTCTATTGGTATGTGAAGATATATGATGGTGAAGATGATGTATGCATGAATATCTATGTAAGAATATGGAGACATGTATACACAGGAGACATGTGAAAGTCAAAAAATAATGTTGAATGTGGGTCCTCATCTCACACCTTGTTTGAGACAGGGTCCCTTGATGATTGCATATGGCAGGCTGGTCAACCAGTGAGCTTGTGGAGATTCTGCTGTCTCTAACTTCCATCTCACTGTAGATATACTGAAATTGGAGATGTTTGCAGCTTCATCTGGCTTCTCCTGGGTTCTCAGGAATCCAAATACTAGTACTCATGTTTGTGCACCAAGAGCTTTATTCAACAAGCCACCCCAGTCTTTATTCACATTTTAAGGTTAATTTCTTTTTATTGTGGCAGAAAATGTTTATAGTGGAACAGTATGTTTTGTTATGCCGGTAGTAGCCACATTCATGTCTACCCATTACTCCCTGTGTCTTACTGTGCTAGAGATCCAGGCCAAGGCACTGTGCATACTAATCAAGCATGCTACTCATTGAACTGCACCTCCAGCACTATTATTGTAAATTACATGAAGACCCTGTGTTGATATTGACAAGACATAAAATTGTCTTCTAAATAACTATACTTATACCTGTAGACAAAAGCTTCTCTCACCTTTGATCAGAGCAGACTCTTCCTACAAAAAATAGAATTGAATAAAGAGAGTCCTGGGGTGATTACTGTAAGCTGTGGCACTATTAGGAGGTTTGAATTTGTTGGAAGAAAATGTGCCACGGTGGGGGCAGGCTTTGAGATTTTTTATGCTTGAACTGTGCCCAGTGACACAGTTCGCTTCCTGCGCCTGTGTTCAATATGTAGAATTCTCTGCTCATTCTCCAGCACCATGTCTGCCTGAATACTACATGTCCTGCCATGATGTTAATGGATAAACTTCTGAAAATGTAAGTCACACCATTTAAACTTTTTCCTTTGTAAGAGTTGTTGTGGTCATGGTATCTCCTCAGAGCAATAGATCCCCTATCTAAGACACTGTCCAAGATGCAAAATATTAGGAATATTTGTGTGCTTGGCAGTAAATAAGACATCTATGTAGGCTCATGGAGAACTGCATAAGAGAGGTGGTGGGAAATATGTAAGATTTGGAGGGTAAGGAGTAGGACCATGAACAGCCATTCTCTGAACTGGATATAAATATTATAATTATTAACTCTTACTGAGTGTAGCTACATGTACTGGGTGTACATACAAGACTGGCCTTATCAATATAATAATAATAATAATTCAATGAATAATCAATAATAATTCAATGAAGGAAGAGGGACTGATTGTCACAGAACTACTGTCTATTGGTAGACTCTGAGAGACAGAGGGAACAACTGTTTTCAGTTGTGTACCCACTGCTGAGCCCACCAGGCTCCAACAGATAGCTATGATCCCATAGTCATGCTGATGGCCCTGGGTTAGAAAGCAAAATGACTGCACATGAATGTTTAAGAAAGAATATGTAAGAGAGCCCTGTGCATAGGAGCAGAGCTTCACAGGAGTGATAGGAAAGTGGGAGATGAGAATGGTTGGTATGTATTGTGGAAATGCATGAGACTATCTCCAAACAAAGTTAATTAATAAAAGCATTGAGTTAAATTATCAATTTACACTGTTTATGTAAATGTCACTTATAATATTTCTACAATGCTAAAATATTCAGATGATGCATTTCTCAGATGATATTTTTTGATACACAATGCATGATGGCATTTGCTGTTAGATAAAAGGATATTGAAGCAGGGGAAATCCAATCCATAATGATCATATTATTTTTCTGTGAGGACAGTGTGAGACAGAATTAGAATTATTTACTGGTTCCCATATTTGGGGAATTTTCTAGTTACCTTTTCTGTTGCTCTGAGAAAACACTATGACAAAAAAATTTATAGCAGGAAAGGGCCTAATAAAGTTTAAGATATTTGAAGGACATTGGAGAAGAAACTCAGCAGAAACTTGAAGCAACACCCATGGAGGAGCAATGCTGGCTTGCTGAAAGCCTCATGTTTAGTGTTTAGTTGACTTCCTTACACAGCCCAGGATCATGGGCCTGTGGATGGTGCTACACACAATGATCTGGGTCTTCATACATCAATTAGCAATTAAGATAAGTCCCCACAACACACTCACAAACCAATTAAACCCAGGCAATTCTCTAATTGAGATTCCCTTTTCCCAGGTGGTGCTAGGCACTGCCAAATTGACAGTAAACAACTAGAAACCTAGCAATTGTCACTTGGGTTTCTGTAACTCAGAATTTAAAGTGGTTACTCTTTCTTCACATATTATTTCAACTTTAGTTGAAGAACTAAGATGTTTAGATCTGCCTAGAAATTCCCCCAATGTTCTGATGATCAGGAGGATGCACTGATTTTTCGGTTGATGAGCTTCTGCAGGGATCCCTTCAGATCTCTGTTCCTCAGGCTATAGATAAAGGGGTTCAGCATGGGGGTGACTGCTGTGTACATTACTGCAGAAGCCTTCTCCTTCACAGCTGTGCGGACAGAGGAGGGGCACAGATAGACCCCAATGGTGGTCCCATAGAAAAGGACTACTACAGAGAGGTGGGAGCTACAGGTAGAAAAGGCTTTCTTCCTGCCACCAGCAGAGGGGACCTTCATGATGGCCATGATGATTCGAGCATAGGAGGCAAGGATACAGACAAAAGGTGTGGCTATCACCATTCCTGCCACAATAAGCACAAATATCTTGTTTACAGTCGTATCTGTGCATGAAAGCCGGAGAAGTGGAGTGAGGTCACAGAAGTAATGGGGGAGCTCATTGTTTTCACAGAATACCAGACGGGCCATGAGGAGGATGTGGGTAAGGGAGATGAAGCAGGAATACACCCATGGGCCACCTACCAGCAGCCCACAGAGGCGTGGACTCATGATAGTAGAGTAATGTAACGGGTGACAAATGGCCACAAACCGGTCATAAGCCATCACCGCTATTAAGACACTGTCCATGATGCCAAAAAAATGGAAAAAGTACATCTGAGTTAGACAGCAAGGATAAGAGATAGACTTGCTCCTGGTTTGAATGTTCACCAGCATCTTAGGGATAGTGTTGGTAGCTAGACATAAATCAACCAAAGAGAGATTGGCCAGGAAGAAATACATAGGAGTGTGGAGGTGAGAGTCAGAGCTGATGGCCAAGATGATCAACAAGTTCCCCACGACTGTGACCACATACATGCAGAGGAACAGAGAAAAGAGGACGGGCTCGTGCTCCGGCTTCTCTGAAAGTCCCAGGAGGATGAATTCAGATGCGCTGGTTTGGTTGTGTGGCTCCATGTGTTTAACTCTTTTGGAAGTATTAAAACTAGAAGTTAAGGAATAGTATGGAGATAGGTTAGAAGGTAAGACAAGCTAACTTCCCAGTTCTTGTTGAGCTAATTAAGGTACCTTGGACTTTGGCTTAGTATTTATATTACCTCACTCTTGGAAGCTTAAATTCAGAATCCTCTTAATGTCCCCATTTTATGTAAGTATTGAGAAAATGGAGATTTCATGGATTCTTTTTCTCCTTTTACTGATTTTTAAAATTTTTTTGAACTTAAGATACAGTTGCACCATTTTCCATTTTCTCTTTCTGTACTTAAATCCCTCCCAGTTATCCCCCTCCCCATTCGCACTTTCTCTTGGTTTCATGGAATCTGGCCTCTTTTCTTTGATTGTTGTTACTTACAGTTTTAAAATTACATTCCTAAATATATAAATAAAATTTGCTCAGACAATATGATCTTGTATATACATAATTTCAGGTTTGAGAACATTATGGAAGAGAGATCAGAAAGACTGCATATTTTGCTTTTTAATTGTTTTGTGTGTGTGTGTGTGTGTGTGTGTTTGGTGTACAAGGTATGTGCATGCATGTGTTCTGCACATAACTGTGGCAATCAAAGGAGAACATTAAATGCTTCCCTCTATTGCTCTGTTCCCCTTCTTTTTGTGTTGCTGAGACAGCTTCTTACTGACCCTGAATGTTGCCATTTCACCTAGGTTCAGTGTGATCCCAGTGTCTTTACCCTCAAACTCCAGTGCTATAGGCATGTGCAGCAATGCCCAGGTTTTATGCGAGTGCTGAGAGTGTGAATTGCTGTCCTGTTGCTTTTGAGTGTTCTTAATTCCAAACTCCAGTCAAAGTTCTCAAAGGAAGAAGTATTGAAGGATGAACTAATGAAATCCAGAAAAATGTGATATTCATGAATTAATCGCTATTCAAGAAGTTTCAGTTATCCAAATGTTAAAATTAAATGTTGAATTGCAAATACGTAGCAATACTAAGAGAATTCATGTTATGAAGATGAACTAAAATATGAAGGAATGAATAAATATATAAAAAGTATGTATAGCCATTAGCTTATTAGGAAAAACAAAACCAAACAGTGAAATATCATTTTATCCTGGTTATGCAGTCAAAGTACATAATATGTTTGAACAAAAATTTTAAAACAAAACTCATTTCTTTAAAATAAATGCATACTAATAAAAATAAAAAAATGCACTGATGAGATGACTCAGTGGGTAAAGGTGCTTGCTGCCAAGTCTTTGGACCTGAATGTGATCCTTGATGCCCACATACTGAACGGAGAGAACTGACTCCTTCCATTCGTTCTCTGACCTCTGCAGATGTGCTGATATGTTCATATTCTCTCTAAATATATAAATAAGTAAACATATAACAAATAAAAGAATTAAAAATAAAAATTGAAAAGTTGGCTATTATTTAAAAAACAAGAAAATAATAATATGAACAAACAGAAAGACAGGAGATATGTTGGCACAAAGTTTCAGAACTTTGGGGGTAGAGGCAGGAGGATTGGAAACTCAAGAACAACTTTGGTGGTACAATGATTTTGAGGCCAACCTGGGCTACAGAGGCCCTGCCTTAATTAAAACTAAAGAACACAAACAAAGTAATTTTTAGTGTGACTGCAGAGAAAGAGGAATCCTGACATAGGGATGCAGAGTAGTATAGTCATTATGGAAGATGGCAAGAAGATTTTTTTAAATAAATAAAAATATATATACAAGGTATTATCATTGTATAAAATGTATAAATTTATGAAATTCTCAAAGATTCAATAAAGATACTTTAAAACTGAAAACACAAAAATGATAAGAAAGGAAAACCCAAATTAATTATAGTTATATTTAAAATCGGTGACTATCTTGAATATCATCATAGAACCTTCGTCCAGCGACAGATAGAGATAGAGACAGAGACTCACATCGGAGCACTAGACTGAGCTCCCAAGATCCAGTTGAAGAGCAGAAGAAGAAGAATAAGAGCAAGGAAGTCAAGATAGTGAAGGGTTGGTCTACCCACTGAGACAGTGTGCCTGAGCTAATGGGAGCTCACCAAATCCAGCTGGACTGGGACTGAATGAGCATGAGATCAAAGTGGACCCTCTGAATGTGGCTGACAATTTGGGCAGACTAAGAAGCCAAGATAATGACACTGGGATTTGTCTCTACTGCATGTACTGACTCTTTGGGATTTTATTTTATTTGGATGCATACCTTCCTAAGCGTGGATGGAGTGGGGAGGGCCTTGGACTTCCCACAGGGCATGGTACCCTGCCCTCTCTTAGGACTGGAGGGGGAAGAGGAAGGGTGAGTGGGGAAGCAGAAGGGAAGTGGGAGGAGAAGAGGAAGTGGAAATTTTTATTGGTATTATTTATAAAGTAATAAAAAATAATCTGCTGATGTACATATATCACTCCCTTGTTAAAAATTCTGGCTATACCTCCTCTTGGCAAACACTTAGAGAGAAGAAGCAGAGAAAAGAGAGAAACTATCTGCATGGCCATGCTATTGCAGCATTATCCACAGTATCCAAGAAATAGCGCCAGCCCATGTGTCTATTAGTAGATGAGTGGAAAGGAAAATATGACATATTCAATGGAGAATTATTTGGCCAAAAGAAGGAATTCAAGACTGTAAGTTGAGGCAATATTGGTGGAACTGGAAGGTATTTTAAGTAGATTAAGCTAGACAGATACAGAAAGACAGGCATGCTGCATTTTTCTCATATGTCAAAACTAAAATTAAGATAACACAAAGAGATCAAGAGTAATTACTTAGGGACAGGGAAAGGTGATGGGGAGGGAGAAAGTAGATAACAGAATGGTTACTGGGTTTGATCAACAAACATGTATGCATGTATATATGTAAACAGGACACTGAATCCTATCAATACCTCTTAATTAAAAATAAAACACATTTTAAAGAGATGGCTGAATGGAGAAAGTTGCTTACCCCTCAGTGTGCTGACTTGAGATCTCCAGAACCCACAAAGAGAAAGGACAGAACTAACTCCCATAAGTTGTTCTCTGCCTTCCACACATGTGTGAGCAGATTCTCCCACCCCTCAACACACAGAAGGTTAGGAAAGAGAAATACATGCAATAAAAATAAATTATGTATAAGAAGCACATTTAGAACAAAAGAGGTTATCAGTGTTACACTGAGTATTTCATACTGTCTTCATCAAGTGTACATGATTAAAATTTAGAGTCAACCATTAAAAATACTGAATACAGATATCTAACGTTCAAATAGGTCAGAGAGATACAGGAACAATGAGAACTGAATCACACTAGGGAAAGCCAGGAAAGGAGAGGCAGTCCGCTTTCCATAGAGTAGATTCTGTGGCCATAGATTCGCCAATTGTAGGTGGAAAATATTATTTTCGAACTTGCATATGATGCCAGCCATGGTGACTCACACTTTTAATCTGAGCATGTGGGCAGAGAAGACAGAAGAATCTGTTTGATAATCTCTGATTTAAGTCTGGTATACACAGTGAGTTGCAGACCAACTAAGGTTACACAGTGAGAACTGGTGCCAATAAACAAACAAACAAGCAAATAAATAAACTTCATATCTGAGAGAGAAAATATATGAAGCTTTTTTTGTTAGATATGCTCTTTTCATTAGCATGGTGACCTCTATTTCTCTACAGAAAATATCTTGCTACTGCAAACCCACCAATATAATTATAAATGGAATAGAAATATGCTTTTCCTTGTTTTCTTTGCTGTTATTAACAATTGTTGTTATTAACAATTAAAATTCTTGTTATTAACAGTTTTGTCCCATGACCTTTCGAGAAACATGATAACTATGTTTCTGGTAGATAGTAGAGGCTGCTGGATGAATACATCTTTATTGAAAAAGCCATGAAGCCAAAATAAGATGAGCATAAAGAATGAGAAGAGATAAAATGGGGCTAGGAGATGTTTCAGAATTTCACAAAAGAACAAACTCAGATTAGGTTAAAGAGATTAAGAGGTGCATGGTCTAAGAGTCACGTTTTGGATTTGATTCTGATTTTCAGAGCCTGAGCTGGGTGGAATTTGACAGAAATGGGATTCCACCTGAGGATTCTACAGTCAACAGAATGGGTGTGGGCTTATTCTCATGTGTCTTTATAATAGTTGCCCATGTTAGATTTGTCTTCATTATCTTGTTCTATTCTTGGTAATCTCATATGCCCATAAATTTGATTTTGTTGAATAGTTTGGACTTATCTCCCCTCTTTTCTACTTCCTCTCCCCCTTCTCTTTGTTTTCTTTCTTTGTTTTTCTCAATTTCTCCTTTTTTTCTCTGTTCCTCCCCTTCTTTCTCATCCATTTCCCTTCCTTTCTTTATCTTTTCCTCCTTCTTCTCATGCCCTCCCTTCCCCATTCTCTTTTCTTTCCTCATTTATCCTCTTTATATTCTTCTTTTTGTGGTACTGGTGATTGGCTTCAGTTCTTTCACATGCTAGGGAAGTGCTTTAACATTGAGTTCCACAATTATCTCTCCTCTTTTTGTCAGTATTAGCAATTTTGTTCCATGACCTTTGGGAGAACCTGGTAAAAGCTATATGATGCTCTCTCTAACAATAATAATTGCTTAGTCTTATTTTTGCACACTGCCTTATGGTTTATAGGCAAATGCTATAGTACCCAGGATGGTAGTTCCATAGATTCTTTTTGAAAGATCATTCTACAATTAGAGCAACAGATGTTAATATACACATCTGTATTTCCACTTGACATGTGAAAGTCTTTATCTGAATATTCTTCAGGACTGAAGAAGGGCAGAAAGCAGACATAAAAAGATTCAAATCAAACAACTTTTAAATCTTTCTAAACTACTTGTGTGGAAAGAATAGACCTACAAATGAAGAACTCTGCTTGGCTAAATGGGTGGGACTTACTTTTACCATTTGGTACTCTAAGACCCTTTTCTGCAAAAAATATGAAATCTTCAAGAAGGACTGCTTACTGCTATTTTCCTCAAATTTGAACTTGAAAGCAATGTCCACAACAGCAGAAGCAGCAGCAGCAACAGCAGCATTTTGTAATAAAGAACAGAGCTAGTGGAGGAAAGCTGAGGCTAAATAATTACTTCCACCCTACCCTCAAGAGGACTCTTTCACCTGTCTCAAAGTCTTTAGGCTTCGTCTTGTTGTCTTGTTTCTTCCCATAAATTATAGGAACTGAGCAAGGAGATGAGTCAGCTGATAAAATACTTGCTGTGCAAAATGAGTGCCTGATGTCGGATGCCCAGCAGTCACAGGAAAGCTCTCGTGCTGAGTGTATATAATCCTGGTGCTTGGATTGCACAGCATAGAGGCTTCCGTGAACTCACTGGCAGTCAGCCTAGTTGAATCAGTGATCTCTGGCTTCAGTTAGAGACCCTGTTTCAAAAGAACAAATAAGCCTTCATGCTCTATTATTTCTATTTACCCCTTCATATCACTTCATTTTCTTTCCTCTCCCTCAAAAGCCCCGTTTATAGCTCCTCACTAATTTCCTGATGACTATGGCTATTTCAGATGAAATACATATTACCTAAAGGTTCAAATATTAACCTGCACAAGTGAGAGAAAACATGTGATGTTTCTCTTTCTGGGTCTGTCCTACCTCATTAAAAATGATTGTTTCTAGTTCCATCAGTATATCAGAGAATTTCATCTTTTTAAATTCCGGCCTAGACAGGGTGGGCAAAGATCACTTGCTAAGGAGGTACTGGCAATTTATAGCTCTTAGCAGAGGGAAATGAGTTTTCTTTAAGGGTGTGGCTCCTGGGAGGTTGAACAAACTTTACTGAATAGTCACACATCACTACCTACAGATTCATACTTCATGCATTAAAATTCAAAGAGGACACAAATTTGGGTGAGTAAAGAAGGTAAGGATGGATCAATAAGGAGTTGGGGAAGGGTGATGAATATGAACAAAATATATTATATGAAATTCTCAAAGAACTCATAAAAAAGAAAAAAATAAGACAGAAAGATTGTGAAAGACACTTAATATGGACACATAGCAGGTATGAAAAGAAAATGAGAATTGCTTATCTTCCTAGTTGAGCCAAACTGCAAAGAATCCACTTGAAATTGTTTTTGGTTTTCTGATTTTATTATGATACAAGCTAACTGCAGTATTAAGTAAGGACTTGAGTTTTTGGTTACACAATTATCTTAAAACATGAGTCCTATTAGCTTTGAATTTATAATGTTAAATTAGTACTTAATCATCCATTCTCCTCCACTGGCCCCACCTGAAAACAACTGGATTTATTTTGAATTATTATCTTCCTCACCCTCTCTTTTGTATTCATTTACTCACACCAGAAATAATTACTGGTGATTGCCATATATCAAGCTTTAGGTTTACTGATTCAATGATAACTTGAAGATACACAGACCCTGTACTCAAGATGCTTGAAACCAGAGCCATTTGTATTTTTTATTTTTTTCGACAATGTCATATCTGGACAATAATAATGTCACAGGAACAGTAAAGGACCAGTAAGAACAGATTGCTTTTTGTCAACAGAATAAAATCACTGGCGGGGATGAAGATAAAATATCTGCTTCACAGGTCAGTGATCTGGCTAAGGGATAACCCTCCAGGGAGGCAGAATCAACTGTAGGAAGGTGGATTCACTTTGAGCCATTCTAAAAGAGATAGAGGAATGTCAATTATTTATTGAGACAGTTTGCTTTGATTCTGTTGTGTTGGTCAGCCTTTCTGAGGTCTGACTCAAAAGGGTGTATCTTTTTGTCTGTTTGTTTACTCTTCTGTCTCCTTTTTACAGAGGTTGGTCAGAACTGAAGCATGCTTTCTCTGATTCTTCGGTCTTTTTCACTCTTTGCTGAAGTGCTCCACTCTTGGATATGTGTCTGCTTGTCCACAGGGCAGCTGACCTCCATTCTGGCTTAATGAAAATAGCATGGACTGTTTTTATTTCTCTTCTCCATCTTCCTTCTGCCTGCAGATGCTGAGATTTATAAAGCAGGTTTTTTTTGTTTTGTTTTGTTTTTTAAATCAATGTAGGTGGATCTAGATTTCCTCAGTAACATGCAGTGACCCTGTGGGACTCCCTAAGATTTCTGGTAACAAAGGCATAAGCATAATTTATTCATAAAAGTTAGAAAACAATTACTTTATTTTTGCTTGAATGCCTTCCATAAGAACAACCACTAAATGTTTATTTACTTTTTGTTATTATTTATTGGTAGCAGTGGGATTTGAACCCAGGGTATTGTATAGATTAGACAAGTGATTATCAGCGAGTTACATACTCAGGGTGGTCCTTTTTTCTATTTTTACTTTGAGGTAGTAAGTTGCCTAGGCTGGCCTTGACCTTCTAGTCTTTCTTCAGATCTCCGCTGAGCAGGGATTGCAGGCATAAACCTGGAAGATACCTGCAACACTAACTGCTTTTCTCATTTGCCGCTTAACAACCCAAAGAGGTGTGTTACTTTACATAAAAAGTGGAGGTATGGCATTATTCGTAATTATAGATGGGATTTCACAGAGTGCAGATAGTAAAATTAATCCAAGGGGTCTAAATTTAGAGTATATGCTTATCTTTGATATTTTATCAGTTATACATGAATTGATTCATTCACTGTTCGGTAGGGTAATTGAACTCTAAGGACAATTTTTAAATTATGGGGGAATGTCTTTAATGTGAGCCACTGGACACAGGAGCTGGGATCTGAACTCTGATCTTCAAGATTGAGTAGCAAGTGGAGCCAATGCTGCAAACACCATCATCTTAATAATCAGCAGCCTGGAGGCTTAGAAGCATATAAGACTATTTTGGAAGCATATCTGGGTAAGTCATGGAGTTTTGAAAACTTTAGTATCATATAATACCTTTGGATTTCCCACTACTGTCCATTGAATGAAGTTTAATTGTGTGTGTGTGTGTGTGTGTGTGTGTTAAAAACTTCAGGACCATTAGATGACTCAGTCAGCAAGAGTACTTACATTGCAAGTATGGTGACCTGATTGTAATTCTTGGAACCAAAATAAAAAGATAGGATGTATTGTCTCGTACTTGTCATCTCAGCCCTCCTAAGATGAGACTCACAGAAGAGACAGGAATATTAGCTAGAAGGTCACAATTACTGTGCAGTAGCAGAAACAAAAAGAGACCTCACTCCAAAACAAATAAACAAATAAACAGAAAACAAGGTGAACTTCTGAATGTTGTCCAAACATCAGGGTACATATATGTCCCCTCACACTAAAGTACACACATACATATGCCTCTCCCTCCCACACAATAAATCTTTCAAAACTCTTCTAGATCTTTGCAAATTTATGCTTTCGGGTAATACTTCTTCCTACAGATTTATTGCACTTGTTATGGGAACTATACTAACTTCCACTCATCTCAATCATTCCTAGTATTTCCTTCTTCTAAGTAGTTTCACATTATATAACATCTAATAAAATCCTAACATGACAACTATTATAATTAACACATTGCGTATTTGTTAAATCATTTTAAAAGCAAATTGTTAAGTGTAAGTTGTAGCCAGATTTTATTGTTATATATATATATATATATATATTTTATTTTTCTTCATGTTTGTGTGTGTTTGCCTGTGTGGGCATGCTTAGAGGCCAGAAGTTGACAATGAGGATATATGACTCAATAGCCTCTCCACCTTATTTTTTGAGACAGAGTCTTTTTTCACTGAACCTGAATTCACCATTTTAGATTTACTGGACACCCAGCAAGGCCCCAGTATTTATCTCTCTCTGACTCCAGTTCTGGGTCTGACTGCCAAGTTTGGCTTTTACATGGGTATTAGCAACCTGAACAAGAGTCTTTATGCTTGCACAGTAGGCATTTTACCCATTTATCTATCCCTGTAAACCCTGTGGTCTGCCTTTTAAAGGTCAGATGATTGAGACTCGAAGAAGAGGTAGAAAATACAAAATCTCCTATAGATTTTATTTTTCAAAACAGGGTTTCTCTGTAGCTTTGGAGCCTGTCCTGGAACTAGCTCTTGTAGACCAGGCTGGCCTCGAACTCACAGAGATCCACCCGCCTCTGCCTCCTGAGTGCTGAGATTAAAGGCATGTGCCTCCACTGCCCGGCTCCAAAATCTCTTATAGATTTTAACAGTGCAAGCTTGGTACCCAAATTATGTTTTCCCTACTCAAAGGCTCATGACTTTTCCATTGAGTTATAATCCTGTGTTATGGAGTCTATTGCTGCAGTCCTTTGACCCCCCATACCTCTGCTTTAAATACTCCATCTACAGAATTTCCATGACAAACTAGTTTTATTATATTATATTTTATTTTGTAGAGAGAGAGATAGGATCTCACTTTATAGACCAAGCTGTCTTCACAATGCTCTTCCTACCTCAACTTACCAAGGCATTAGCCACAACATAAGGATTAAAGATAATTCCTTATATATTCTAATATTAGATTAAGCATTTGTGCCATGTGCAAAGAAGGAAAAGAAATAAAACATTATTGGTAGGACAGTAAGTTAGTGCTGTTACTGTGGTATCAGTATGGAGGTTCCTCACAAAATGGAAAATAACATTTCAACATAATCTAGCCATAGCACTTTTGAGCATGTATCCCAAATGGATAAAAGCAGTAATACCTGTTCACTCATGCTTATTATAAAGGCAGTGTTGTTGAGTTAATCTAAATATTCATCAATGAATGAATGGGTAAAGCAAAAATTATGTATACAAAAAGTCAAATTCATAATTAAGTAAACTTCAAAACTATGTTATTATAGAGACATGGATACAATTAGAGCTCATAACATTAACTGAAATAATTAGGACTCTGGAAGAAAGATGTCACATTTTTGTTATAATATTTTTCAAGAGACATGAAAGTAGAAGGGATAGTATTAGAGATATAGAGAAGAGGAGGAAGGGAAAAGAAAAAAAATAAGGCAGCAGGTGAATATAATCAAAATTTTATAAGTATGCATTGAGAAATCTTTGGACACAAATAATTTCTACCACTCTAAGAACTGGAAAACATACTATACTGTAATGTAAAATTCAACCAAAAGAGAAGAAACATTTTATATACCAAGAAGGACTAAAGGTCATTATTTAATGAAATTAATAACAACTAATGCAATGAACTCGTTTCCTGTGCCTTCTTTTTAAGACATCTATGCATTTACCTATCCACTCTTTATCACCATATTGTTCTAGATCCTGGGGAAACTCTCAGCAATGGGAGGACTCACGTACCCTCTTAGTCTTCTCCTTGAGTCTATCTGTGCTCAAGGAGGCACTGTTGTGATCCCACCTAGTCCCTTATACTCTGTTTACAGGCTATCAGAATTTAAGAGATTAAAAAATGTTTATTTATTTATTTTGCATCTGTGTGGGTGTATGTATAACATAGTGTGTGTGAGGGGGTCAGAGGATGGCTTACAGGAGTAGTTCCTTTTCTTTCACTGTATAGGTTTTGGGAATAGAACATAGGTTGTTAGTCTTGGCAGCAAGTACTTTTCTCATTTAATCATCCTACTACCCCCAAATTAAAAGATTTAGAAGAGGCTCACAGTCATTCCATGGCATGGGTGCACATGGAAAAACAGACATTCACAATTACAACTTGCTGAAAAGATGAATAATTAAATATTGGAAAAATCATTAAAGTCTTGGTAAAAGTAAATAATTTAGCTTTTATAATACCACCAAATCAGGCTCTCATCAATATTGTCATCAGATGGCTCATGTTCCTCTTTTTATTTACTTCAGGTGCCCTGAACACTTACTTGACTGTTTTTCTTCTTTGGGACGCCATCACTCATGCATTCTTTATACTGACCGGACTTTTTTTTTCTTTCTTTCCGAAGTTAAACAAATAAGTTAATTTTTCTTCTTGGAAAGACTTCTTTGAGCTGAAAGGATACCTCACAGTTTACATGTAGGTATCCTTCTGGCCCAAAGAGTAAATGAAGCCAAAGTACAGGATAAATTATAAGAACTGAGGGAATATTTACAGTTTCATTAAGAAGTTAATTCCCTAGACTTCTTGTTAGGCAAATTGTCCAATTTCTTCTTGATTCCCCGAATAGTTCAGCCTCCTATGGGGGATGGAACATGGTTGTAAGAGGCCCATGTGGACCATTTTAACTTTCCAGGAAGAAAATGATGGAAAGTGATAGCTTCTGCACATTGTCTGCATGCTCATTTGCAAACAAGCTCATTTACTTCCAAAGAATTTTCAAAACTTTACTGACAGGTCACTTCTGGTCTGATTCCAACCACTGCACTCAGCTACACTTCCTATGCCCTTCCCCAGTAAGTCTCCTGAACCTCCCCATCCATATATTCTTCACAATCCACCAGCTTAAGCCAGGTTCCACATGCAGGGCCTAGGGCTAGTCTCTCTTCCTCCACCTGAGCTTCGGCAAACCTCAATATTCCTGCTACTCCCTGCCCTACCTGTAGTCACCCACATGTCCATTATGCATTGCTTTGCCCACATTGTTCTCCAGAGTCGATCATATATCCTCCCTTGGCTGCACCACAAATGGTTTCCAGGTGCCTGTCAGGACCCTCCCTACCTGTTCTCAACGCCAATTCCCTCTCACATCATATTAAATTTTGCTACCTATACAGATCTACCACCCAAACTCCAGACTTGGACTAGGATGCACATTCTGTATACTAGCTCCTTTCCTCTGTCTGCCTAATTCCACTCTAACCTCTAGGGTCAAACTGTCCCCATATCCTCTCTTCTTCCCCAACCTTCTCTGTCTACAACAGACTTAGAAAGAAAAAAGTCCACATGCCAAGACCCAATACAAAAATAAAAAGAATATGAAAGGACATGCCGGTACTTCTCTCTAAACCCTACCAGTCCTGTAGAAATGGCAATTATTTTGAAGAAACACAGAACACAGAACTTAAATTATAAACTTCATCAGTGATCTCAAGGAGCTTATAGAAGACACAAAGAAACAGTTTAATGAGATTAAAGACAAAGATCTTAAGGAGAATAAATGCCTGAGAAATGCCCAAGAAACCACATACACTAAGCTGATGAAAATGACAGTTACAATCCAGGACTGGAGAATGGAATTTCACAATGATATAGAATCATTAAAGAGGACTCAATCAGAAATGAAGATGAAATTGAAAAAAAAAACATAGCAACTAAACTAAAAATCTCAAAGGAAATCAGGACAAAAAGATTACATCAAGCAGAATAAAGAATATCTTTGGTAGACACCACCTGTCCAACAATAGGCCACAGCAGCCATAATACCAACTCTCAACTCTGGAAGATATCCTTTTCCAGTCATCTGCCATCCCTGCCAGAAAAGCAGGTAGGCCAGTTGCCCATAAACCTCCTCCACTTTCTTGGGTCCCTCAGGTTGATACCCCTTGAAAAGCCACAGGTTCCAATTGCCAGAAGAATTAGCACCCAACTTCAGAAGAAACCCCTTGTCCAAACACAAGTCATACTTTCCGGAAAACCAGGTCAACTGTCTGCCTATAGAACTACTCCACTCTCTAAGTACCCCATCAACCCTAGCCCCAGTTCACTTTTCCCTCATCTTTACTGTGTTCCAGCCCCCAACACAGGCAAAAACTCCCTGCTCAGCAAAAGACCATGGCTGCCACCACAAGTGGCAGCCCCCAACTTGGGTGAAGATCCCCTATTCAACCACAAGCCACAAAGGCCAGAAGACCAGAAAGGAAGCAGAAATCAAGGAATGAAGCACCCATTCAAAACTCAGAAATCAGCACCTCAACATATAATCAGTTCCCAAAACTCAGAGGTCCAGACTCCAGCACGAAAGCACAATCAAAAACAGTCAGGGAAATATGTC
Source organism: Dicrostonyx torquatus (assembly GCA_028555095.1). Taxonomy (NCBI): domain Eukaryota; kingdom Metazoa; phylum Chordata; class Mammalia; order Rodentia; family Cricetidae; genus Dicrostonyx; species Dicrostonyx torquatus. Next base: position 2,095 of record JAQHUG010000552.1, on the reverse strand, counting down.
ACCACCAGAGCTCAACTATCCTACTACAGCAAGTCCTGAATATTCCAACAAGGCTGAAGGACAAGGAAAACACCTTAAAACCAACTTCTGAGTTAATCTTGTATAAAATTTGTTGAAACTGTTTATTAACTATAGGAGTTCCCTGGTGGAATTAGGGTCCCTTATGTATACCATCATATTATTTGCAAATAAAAATATTTAGACTTCTTCCTTTCCTATTTGTATCTCTGTATGTCTTTGATTTAATTAATTTTTCTTATTTTACTAGTTAAAACTTCAAATACTACATTGGATAGATATAGAGAGAGTGTACAGTCTGTATTTTCTTGATTTTAGTGGGATTGCTTTGAGTTTCTCTTCATTTAATTTGATGTTGACTATAGGCTTGCTGTATATTGCCTTTATTATGTTCAGGCATGTTCCTTTTATTCCTAATCTCTCCAGGATTTTTATCATGAAGGGGTGTTTAGAATTTGTCAAAGACTTTTCAACATCTAAGGAGATGATTATGTATTTTTTCTTTTACTTTATGTGGTGGATTACATTTCCTTATTTTCTTTTTTT
>JAQHUG010000551.1:629847-673281 GCA_028555095.1 Dicrostonyx torquatus | reverse complement strand
CTCTCTCTCTCTCTCTCTCTCTCTCTCTCTCTCTCTCTCTCCTCTCTCCTCTCTCCTCTCTCCTCTCTCTCTCTCCAGTGTTGTGAGGAGGAGGCTGCTTGTTTGTTTCCCAGCTGCCCGGACGCCCGAAATAATCACATAGAAACTATATTATTTAAATCACTGCTTGGTCCATTAGTTCTAGCTTCTTATTTGCTAACTTTTACATCTTAGTTTAACCCATCTCCATTAATCTGTGCATCACCATGAGATCATGGACTACCAGCAAAGTTTCAGCATGTCTGTCTCCAGCAGTGGCTCTATGGCTTCTCCATTAATCTGTGTATTGCTACATGGATGTGGCTTATCGGGTAAATTTCTGGTGTCTCCAGTGGGGCTACATGGCTTCTCCCTATCTCCTCCTTCTTCCTCCCAGCATTCAGTTTAGTTTCCCCCACCCCTGCCTACCTAAGTTCTACCCTATCAATAGGCCAAGGAAGTTGACAATGAGACACATCTGCTCCTGGCAGTACCAATTACTTCAAGAGGAAGATGAACATCGAAGAGTTTCTTTGTGGAGTTGGTTAGCCATTTGGGCAAAAAACTGCTCTTGCCTGGACTGCTTGATAGTATTCAGTGTGAACTGAATATTCAGGACTCACAGAGAAATGACTGCTGAACTTGCCTAAAGGTGAGATGATCCTTTGGGGTTCCTGCGTCATGAAAGAGTCTGCAGACATTCTGCAGAACACAGAAAAAAGTGACTTACAAACTGCCAATATAGGTGGAACTGTTTTTGAAATTTCCTGCTTCATGGAAAAGTCTACTGAATACTGTGTACCTGTAGGCTGAATATGGATGCCCCAAAGGTCCAGAAGAACTTTGGATGACTGTCCAGGCAGCGAGATTTCTCTGTCAAGTCTAGAGTTTTGGAAGTTGCTTATAATGCACTTCCTGCTTACTTAGGTAATATTATATCCTTCTGGAGTCTTTGATGGAGTTGAAGAATATGTAGTTACAGTTTTTCTTAGTTATCATGAAAGATGAAGTAGATATAAATATTGTAACTGTAATTCTTGTTTGATAACTATTTTTGTTATATGCAATTTTACTATGTTAAAACCTTTTTCATTTAAACAGAAAAGGGTGGTGATGTGGGATTTCCCTCTGTATGCTGTGATTACCACTAATGAATAAAGAAATTGCTTTGCACCTATAGCAGGACAGAATTTAGCTAGGCAGAAAAAAACTAAACTGAATGCTGGGAGGAAAAAAAGCAGAGTCAGGGAGCATCCATGTAACCCTGCTGGAAACAGACACCAGAACCTTGTGGGTAGGCCACGAGCCTCATGCTAAACTATAAAATAATGAAAATTGGGTTAAATTAAGATGTAAAAGCTAACCAATAAGAAGTTAGAGCTAATAGGCTAAGCCGTGATTTAATTAATATGGTTTCTGTGTGATTACATCAGGGCTGAGCAGCTGGGAATCAACAAGCAATGGCAATGCTCCAGGGCTTCTTTGTGTAGCCTTTGCTGTTCTGTAGACCAGGTTGGCCTCAAACTCACAGAGATCCACCTGCCTCTGCCTCCCAAGCACTGGGATTAAAGGTGTGTGCTACCACCATCCAGTTGAAACGTGCTTTCTTAAAGGAGGATATTCTCTTGGTCTAGAGCCTGCAGTTTGTAGATCCATGTGATGATAAGTGTGGGGGTCTAACTCTAATACACACGACAATATCCTGGAGGTGTCTTACACTGGTTTCAAGTCATGGAAGAACATGAAGGCATCTCTGTTTACACTTTATGAAATCAAAAGGACTGGGTGAGTTGGACAAGTGCTTTATTTATATATTATCTGGATCCTTGGAAACTTCTAGATGAGTTAGTACTTTGCATAAGTCATAGTAAAGGGGGTTAGCGTTCTACTTTGTCTGATGGAAACTAATATGGAATTACTGTGCTAGGCTTTTATGTCCTTCCATGAGACCAATAAGCATGGGAAAATGAGCCTTTCCTAGTCTCCTAGAAGGTGGGATTTCCCTAAGTATCACATGTATTATTTAAGAACAGAGGAGACAAGGGAAGAACAATAAGACTAGTGACTCTGGTGTCCCCACTGTGCACCACATACTTTACTAGGTGATACATATACAACATTTTCACTTGACCATCCCCACTGTGAGGGAGGGGATAACACAAAAAAAACAGGTTAAAGAATTTTCCTCTCTAACCAAAATTACAAAAATATGTAAATAATTTTTCAGGATCTGGTGGATGAATTCAAGCATACAGTTGGGATCCATCAATGCCCCAAATTATGGAACAGCCTGGAAGAAGACAAGAGTTTTGGAGCAGTTTTGGAGGGATGGGGTGGGGTACTTGTCACCTGAGAAGGAAGCCTCCTCATTTGCCACCAACTCCTCAGTTCCAGCCAAGCCACAGCTCCATGAAAGAGCAGAGCTGAGCCTCATGGAAGTTTGAGATGCTATGCATGGTCAACAAGCCCAGAGGTTTGCAGGCAGACTGGAGAATCAGAGGGTAAGAGACCGCTTGCTTCCACACCATGGTGTTAGGACAGACCTTTAAACCAGAAAGCCTGTTTATGGGAAACTAACAAGTCTCTAAAGCAACCTGGAGAAGTCATCATCCTAGAGGATGGGCAACACACCTGCAACCTCAGGGAAACACTCTGCTGAGACTCCAGATCCCTAGCCATGTCTCCGGTTAGCAGAGGCACACTGCCAGCCATGGTAGGAGCAACTGTAACAGAAATGGTGCAGAACCCCTATGAGGCATCTAATAATCAGCATTTACCCAAGCTTTGGCCTTAGGGGGCATCTTTAGTTTTCTCTTGCATTGAAAATAAGAGGCATTAGTGAATAGTCCCTGGAAATCGTATAGGAAAATTGTAACTGCCTTGTTTGAACACTGCACTAGAAGTACCTTACAAAGGCAAGGTTTCTCTTTTGGTTCTGTATGTGCAGAATAATCATAGGTAAGGCAGATAAGAGGAGGTGACACCAGAACCACCATAGATGTGCGGCACCTCTGGTGGCTCTTCTGGGCACTGTGGGTGGACATCTCAGATATGATCATTACCCATTGAGACTCAGGAATGCCTCTTTTGTCTTAACGTTATGTTGTAGCTGCTGTTGTGGTCCTTGCCAGGAGGGCTGAAGTCTGTGTCTGGTGAGATCTAGAAACAGTCAAAGGGTGTCACAACAGGGCCAGTCATGGAGTAAAGCTGAGAGATGACTAAGATCTAGGAAGGATCCAAAGTCTACATGGCAATATTAAGCCACATTTAGTGATTCTATGACAAGGGAGTGGATATGAATAAGTCAAAATTCCTCTGCTTGGTTATACTTACGTATTTAGGATTATATGTAACAACAATTATATATATATATATATATACATCTATATATGTGTATATAATATATGTAATGAAAAAATAGGACTTGAATTTGAAAGAGAGCAATGAGATGTATATGAGAGGGTTTGGAGATAGGAAAGAGAAAGAAGAAGGTATGCAATTACATTGTAATCTCAAAATAATAAAAATAAATAAAAATTTAAAGAACATAAGTAATAATTCTCAATATGGTTCTAGAGAAGGAAAGTCTACAAGCTGGTATAATATAAATAAAATCTTTAACCGTATTTAATAAAAAAAAAACCAATCTCTGCTTTCTGAAAGTTCATAATCCAACAGGTTTTGGAAAAGATAAGATCAAAGTCCAGAGAAGGAACATAGCCAGATCACTGGCAGGCAGGTGTCTGGAAGGAGGGTGGGGATCTGGTGTGGCTGACTTAGCATTTGAATGTGGAATGAAAGGAAGAAGAGGGCAGGGCTGATGAATGCCACACCACATGATCAGAAGGTGATGGGACTAGAAACTGGCAGAAATCCAACTCCCGCCTGTGTCACTTCTGTCCTTCCAGAGTCTAGACACCTTTGTCATCCAGTGACCCAAACAGCCTCCTCCTCCTCAGGAGTCAGCTTCACCAACATTTAGGCAAAGTTATTTCATAGTAAGAAAAACCAGACCTTTGTCTTTGGGAACACTTAGGTATGTGCCTATAACTTTTGTCCAACATAGGGGCATCTATGATGTGCCATAAAAGCCTAAGTCTCCTAGGAGCCTCTGGTGTCATTTACTGGCAGTTCTCAGTGGTGTAGTGGCTTAGTCTACCTGACTTGACCACACACAACTTGTTAGACAACTGACTCAACCTGGATTCCCTTTGGGCATTTTCTGCCTTCATTGCTTCCAAAGTGAAAATTTCTTGCACATATCTGAGTAGCTGTAACTCTAGCTCCGTCTTACACCTTCTTCTATTTCCTCTGGCACTTGCACACACATACACACACATGCTTTCACTCTCTCTCTCTCTCTCTCTCTCTCTCTCTCTCTCTCTCTCACACACACACACACACACACACACACACATACAAACACAACGTGGTATTTTTAAAGAATATGAAAATAGATGATAGATAAATAGATAGATGACAGATACATACATAAATTATAAATAGATTATATAGATATATACATACATAGGTTATAGATAGATAGATAGATAGATAGATAGATAGATAGATATTTCATCTAAAGGGAGTAGACACCACCTAACCTCAAACAACTGCTAAATTATGCATGACCAATCTTATTACAGTTTCAAAGAGACAGAAATTTGAATTGCTAAATAAAACGCTGCTTTTTAAATACTCTTCTAGCTAAAAAGGTTATTTTTGTCTATTGCTTGAGAACCCATGTGTCTTATTTGATTTGTGTTTAATAGTATGTTAATAAAGTGAATACTCAAATTGTTAAAAATAAAATGTAACTCATGTCCAATCTTTTGTCTTCACTCCTCTGCCGAATACACTTAACGTGCTCTTTGCATTGATGTCCTCTGTGTTTCCCTGACGCCATGTCTCCTCTAGTACTTGGTTGGACACATCATCAATCTTCTGTCTACAGGTCTTTACATGGTTGGTCTCTCTCACGCTCCAAGCCTAGTTCTGAGAGGCCTGTCCTGACTAGCCATCTGCCCTAGCCTTTCCTTCCAACAAGCTAGATCACGACAACCAGTAAGGACACTGTTGTTAGATATTCTAAGTGAGTGAAGCTGACAGCATGGGCAGAGAGGGAAGCATCAGAGGTAGGATGAAGTGGCTGGGTTCCAAAGGTGCATAGAGTAACATCACTTGAAGAGAAACATTCAAGTAGAGGCAGAATTTCTCCAGAGGCATGGGTGGCCATAGGGAACACGTGTGGCTGAGCACTAGAATGTCCCAGTGTTCAAAGGTCAGAAAGATAAGAACCTAGAGATGGAGACCGAAAAGCCGCAGCCAGTGAGCAGCAACAGGAAATGGGAGACAGGGACAGATGAGAAATCTAATGAGTGCTGGGGGCAGCAGTAATGCGGACAGTTGCTGTGACCAGGCCAGGGTGTTGAGCACTAGGAGCTAACTGCTGGGTTGAACACATAGGAGTCATTAATGGTCTAGGCAAGAGCAAGCTTCTGAAGAGGGTTGGGACTGAACCCTGCTCAAATGGGTTCAAGGGAGAATGGAAAAAGAGGGTTGGATTCTGAGTTTTCTTAAAACAGAGCCTTGAAAAGATGCATGTGGGTAACACGGCTGAAGCTGTAGCTCGCTGGGTACTGACGGGGGGAAAGACCATTGAAAGAAAAACCTGCTGATGGCACAGAAGGTAAGAATTTTTAAAAGTGATATCCTGAGGAGATGGGAGGTGATGAGAACCAATATGCAAATGACCAGGTTCCCTCCCCAGAGTGACAGGAGAAAGGTGGCAGCACAGAGGCAAGGAGGCAGGTGGTCATGAAGAGAGGAGCAGTGGAAGTTCTCTTCCGGTCGCTTCTGTTTTTCTTAGGGAAGAGGAACTGAGTTCATAAGTCAGCATGTAGGCATGAGAGTGAGGCCCTGAGAAGAGGAGAAGGAAACAACCATCATCAGTGGAAGAGGAAGTAGACCTAGGAAATAAAAAGCAATGACTGGTGGCACAGAGAGCCTGTGGCACAGAGGGCCTGTGAAGGTCCTTGATCATGAATTTAGGAGGGTCAGCACACAACCGCGCATGTTTTTCACCAGCCACATTCAGCGACGAGATGCAAAGAGAAATTGATGATGAAGCCAATACAACCAGCACTGCAGAATCGAAGAATTCTGAGAGGCACAAGGAGACTCACGCTGTATGCAGTGATTCTGATTAGTGTCCACAAAAGTTCAATGAGGAATATTATAGGTGCAAGTGGAGAGTAAGAGAGACTTTCATCAAATGCCTGTTGGAGAGGACTCAGAGGAACAGAGGGGCCAAGGCACTGGAAAGTAAGTATTGAAACCACCAAGAATTATGGTGTTGGAATGTGACATTGAGCCTGGAGCCAAACTCTTTAAGAACCCAAACACTAAGACCCAGAGGTCATTGGATTTCTGCTGTAAGAATGAGTAGGAAGTGGTAGACCCTGATGACAAAATATTTAAATCCAGCACCTTTTAGTCAGGAGAGAAGGAGAGAGGTTTGGGGAGGTCAATGAGAGGCAAGAATGCTGGAGGCAGGGTGAGAAGAGAAGACAGATCACACTGAGTACCACAGCTAAGTAACACTGAGGGGAGAGCAAGTTTGGTTACAGACAGAAGCAGTAAATGACCTTCTGAGAAAACTCAAAGGGACACAGGGGTACAGCATTGCCTGTGGGCGAGAGTGTAGGTGATAAGGGAGAGCCTGGGAGACATGGGACTCCTAGTGTGACTGATACATACAGGACAAAAAGCATAACAAATCTAATCTTGGTTTTGGTAGCATGACTGGTAGCATTGTGGGAAAAGAATTCCTGGGAGGCCTACCAAGATTTTGTTAAGTTCTTGAGGGCTTATCTAGCAGACATAAAGTCCTGGGCTCAATTTTCAACACTGCACCAAACAGGCATGCGTAGTGCAAGCCTGTAGTACCACTGCTGGCTAGAAATAGGAAGGTGATAAGTCAAAGTCATCTTCTCCACAGAGCAAGTCTGAGGTCAGCCTGGCCTTTGATTGTTATATTTCGTCATGAAAGCATTTGCCCCTTGAGGCAAAAGACTTACATGTCTTAATAAATGGAGGGCAGTTGGTAAATGTTGACTCCTTATTGTATAAAACAAATATATAGAAAACATAGACATAAGCTTATGTTTGGTGGATCCTTACAGGGCAGGGGTTTTGTTGAGCCTTTCTACACATTACCTTTTTTAAGTTTTAGTTTTTATTTCACAAGTGGTTTGCCTGCATGTATACACGTACACCAAATGCATGTCTAGTGCCTGTGGAGTCCAGGGGATATCAGAGCCCCTGGAATTGGAGTTACAGATGGTTGGGAGCTGCTATGTGGGGACCAGAAACAAAAACTATGTTCTCTGCAGGAACAATAATTGTTCTTAACTACTGAGCCATCTCTCCAGCCTCCCTATGTATTATCTTATTTGATCCTCGTAAATGTTTTCTAAAGTGCTGATGATATGTTGATTTTATCGATTAAGAAACTAAGGGTTGGGATGCTGGTGACTAGTCTAAGATGGTAGAGATAGCGCTATAGCCAAGCTTTGACATCAAGCTAACCTTGGAAAAAAGTGGTACACATGGCAAACCCTGTCCATTGCATTTCTACCAACTTTGCTTTCTCTTCTCTCTTGTTAGAACTTTGGTTTGGTTTTGCTTTTCCAGGGATTGAAAAGGTGTCTGAAAAATTTCTCCTACACCCAACTCTCAGGGATGACCCATAGCTTTTAAGATGGTCATCTTCATCCAGTTTTTTTTTTGTATGTGTGACAAACCAAGGGAAGGGAAGCAGTTAAGACATCATGCACATGCAGAGGCCTCAGAGTACTGTGTCCTGACAGACTAAAAGGGAACATGGAGGGAGATGGAGGTTGTCCACTATCCCTCTCCCTTCTCCACTTAGAAAATGGTCCTGAGCAGTATGTAGAGATCTTAGAACTGGGGTGTCAACCTCGTGACCTTAAGGAAATGGCAAAGGCACTCATGGAGATGTGAACCTCACAGCCCTGACATCAGCAAGTCACTGAGTCAATGCTTGGAGACACATACTGGGAGAATTCTGGAGCAGTAAATAAGGAATGCCTTTATGACTCAAAGCCGCTGTTGAAAGCAGCCAAATATATCCTATGCACATATTGTCTCCTATAAAAAGAAATCATGCAGATAAAAAATCACCTGATTGGCTTATATAGTTATCTTTTAGGCACAAAGGCAAAAGGGTTTTATGTAGAGAAAGAGCTCCATGCCTATGATCTGGCTAGGTTTTTGTCAGTTTGACGCAAGCTAGAGTCATTTGGGAAGAGGATCTCTCAATTGAGAAAATGCCCTCCTGAGATTGGTCTATAGACAAATCTATAGATATTTTCTTGACTGAAGATTGATGTAAGGAGGCCTATGCCACTGTAGGGAGTGCCACCCCTTACATGAGTGGTCCTGCGGTATATAAGAAAACAGGCTGAGCAAACCAAGAGGAGCAAATCAGTAAGCAGTGTTCCTTCATGGCCTCTGCTTAAGTCTCTGACTTCAGGTTTCTGCCTTGAGTTCCTGGCCTGACTTCTCTCAGTGATAGAGTGTAACCAGAGAGTCGTGAGATGAAATAAAGCCTTCCCTCTCCAGTTTGCTTTGGATCATGGCTTTTAATCACAGCAATAGAAGCCCTAACTAAGACAGCCAGTAACAAGGAGGCCCAGACTCTAGTTTCAGGACTCATGACCAAGTTATTTCCTCTATGGGTATCTGCTTCCCAGAGCTAGAAATGAAGAAAATGCTAGAAGTTATCCATCTTCTTCACAACTGATATCAGGTGGCCTTCAACACTATAACTTAGGCCTCATGGTTGACTTATAACCAGCTAACACATCCTCTTTCAATGATAATAAATAATTCCCTTCCTCAGAGCCAAGGAGAGGTGAGGCAGAAAGGCCAGGGCATGAAGGAGATTTCTCTGAACTATTTTCTGCACACCCCCAACAGAGATTAATATGTGCCTCTGAGTCAGCAAAACCTCCTGCAGTGGAGCACAAAATGCTTGCTCTGCGCTTCTGAGCAACCTGGTCAGCCCACCCTGAAAGGAGTGTTCCCATCCAGTCTGTTCAGTGAACCCCGGCGGGGAACGTCAAAGGCTATGGCATTTCTAAAGCCAGATATCTTCTCCCCTCTCCTCCCCCATCCCGTTAAGATCTATGACATTTACCCTTCTTTCTCTAGGAACTAAATCAATCCCCTGCAAAATAAAAATCAGAGCTTCTGGGCTTGTTCAGCTTAAGATTTATATGATGGGTTTTAGACCCACCAGCCTAGAGGGGGCCATGTTAGCTGTGTCGTCATGAACTCCACACAGGACCCAAGTGCTCCACCTAATGTGGTTGCTGGAGGGGAGTTTGGGGGATGCACTTGTTGCCTCTGCTACTGTGGTATCTCACAGTGACAGGCATTACTTAGGGGGCATCCTTCTTAGCCTGGTGCATGATGGCATGGATGCTTCCCAACTCTCCGGAGGGAGGCCTGCTCTGGGTAGACAGTCTATGCCTTAAGGAATTACTACAGACTACCCCACCATGCAGTCCCCTGGCCTTCGTGACACAGCTGGCTGAGACCCCTGTCACCTGCAGAAATGGGTTGTCACTGATTCTGGCACTTGGCTGGAAGCCCCACACCTTCACTTATAACTTACTACATAGTGTGTTTTCATAAAAGGCTAAGATTATGTATGCCATGATCCCTGCAAAGTCCTCTTCCATGGATGGTAGAGCAAGGGAAGGGAGAAGCAGTAGGTGAAGTTAGATATAGCCAGTTGCAGATCCTAGTTTTGTCTCCAACTAGTTTAGACAAGTTATTTAACATCTTAAAGTCTCCGTGTTCTCATTTGTGAAATGGTGAAGACAATACTGACCTTGCGTGCTACAGTGGAGATTAGAGATGACATATATCAGATACTAGTGCAGAGCTGATGAAAGGTGAAATCTTATCAAGTTATAGCTCTTGGTCATGGTGGTGTAATTATTATAATTTGCTTTTAAATTAGAAGAAAGCGAGCAGAGATTGTACTGGTTCTGGGAAATCACCGGCTCTTTACCTTCCATTTCTTTGGCATCCCAGGAAGAAATCTGTGCATGATAAAAAGCTGACCTTCCAACCTCATTAGCAGAAAGTAACCCACACAAGGATGAATAGCAATGAAGGGAGCACAGGGCCAGGAAACTTCATTAGGAAGTGGAATCCAGCATCCATCACTTAAGGTCTCCAAGCAACACCTCCCTTATCTGGGGAACTGTGGGTTCATACTGTGCTCATCACACTAAGTCACATAAAAATAACATGAGAAAGACCAGCAAAACAGTTGAAAATATGTAAAGCACTGAGTAGATTCCAATGTATCCATCCCGTCGTTCTAACCAAGGCAGTGGATAGATAAACTATCAAAGAAAACACAAGGGAAGCCACCTGGGAATCATCTGCCACCTAGCATGGCACAGAGAGCAAAGGCCCTGGCATCTCTGAAGCCCACATGGAAAAGGAGTGTAATACCAATTATCCCCTTCTCTACCCTGAGTGCACAGCAAAGCCCCTCCTTGCCCATGGCCCACCAGTAGGGACTCTGATGAAAGTTAAAAAGACTAATCTAGAGCCAGATACACATTCTGGGGGGGGGGCGGGCACATGTGTGTGGTATATGATATGTGTAATGTATATTCTTGCTAGTATAGGTGCATGCATAATCATGTGGGTAAATGTGTACATTGTATAGTGAATGTAGCTATCAATATAAGTATGTGTATATATGAGCATGTGTACGGTCACAGATGTGTGGAAGCCAGAGGCAGACATTAACTGTCTTCCCTCCATCACTCTGCACATTGTTTACTTGCGAGACACATTCTCTCTCTGAACCTCAAGTTCATTGATTTGGCTAGACTGGCTGGCTGGCTGATGACCAATAGGGATCCCCCTGTCTCTACCACAGTTCTCCTCTAGTATAGGGTTATAGTTATAGGCCACCATTACCAACTTTTTACATGGGTTCTGGGGATCCGAACTCAGGTCTTCATGCTTATGCAGAAGGCATATTCCTAACTGAACCATCTCCCCAGTCCCAGGTATGCATTCATTTACAGCTTCTTGGGTGGTACTAACAGACAGCCACTGCTGGCACCTGGCTCAGGATTGGCATGGTCTTCGGTTAACACTGAACAGCTTCCCATTGCGGGTGAATCAAGTTGCCATGGCCACACAAGACAGTCAGTAACCTTAACTCTTGCTCTCTCCTAAGCAATCCTGTGGTCTACGTGCTGGTGAAAAAAGTAGAGGTGGAGAGATAGCTCTTAGTAGTTAAGAGCATTTGGTCATCTTCTACAGAATTGGATTTCAGTTCTCGGAACTTAAACTGGACAACTCATAACCACATATAACTTCATCCCCAGGGGATCTGATATTTTTTTTCTGGCCTCCACAGGCACGCACTCTCATGGGCATATACAATCACATACATATAATTAAAATAAGACACTTTTAATTAATCAGAGGTTAAGCATGGAGATGCATGCCTATAAGCTCAGTGTTTAGGAGTTAGAAGCAGAAGGACCAGGGATTCAAGTCTATCCTTGGCTATATGAAAAGCTTCAAACTAGCCTGAGTTATATGAGTCTCTATTACAAAAACAGTTTAAATTTAGAAAGAGAAAAGAAGAAAGAAAAGGGCTGGGGATTATAGCTCAGAGTGGAAAACATGCTTGTGGTGTTCTAGTACGTGAGTTCGATGAATGAAATTGCCAAAAACTTCTAAGGGACTGTTTTCCTTTTATGTGCACAAGCATTGTACCTGCATGTCTATAAAGGCACCACCTGCATCTTTGGTGTCCAGAAAGACCAGGAAAGGATGTAGAATCCCCTGGAACTGGAGATGAAGGTGATTGTGAGCTGTCACCTAGATGCTGGGACCTGAACCTGGGTTCCCTGCACAGCAGATACTCTTACCCACTGAGCCAACCCTCCAGCTCCTTTTAAAAAGAATTAAATGAGCCAATGGCTCAGTGGGTAAAGGCCCTGTCATACAACCATGTGGACTGGAGTTCAGACCCCCAGAAAGCATGTAAAAGCTGGGCAGCCATGCAGTCGCCTGTCATTCCAGTACTCGGGAGGCATAGACAGGAGAATTCCAGGGCAACTTGGCTAGCTAGACTAGCTAGAATTGGTGAGCTCCAAGGTTTATCAAGAGGCCCTGCTTCAGTTGGTAAAGTGAAGAGAGACCAAGGGAAACATCTCACATCAACTCCGAGTCCCCAAAACATGGACACACACATGCATGTACAATCTACACACCATGGTGTGGGATTTCCCTCTGTATGCTGTGATTACCATTAATGAATAAGGAAACTGCTTTGAACCTATAGCAGGACAGAACTTAGGTAGGTGGGGGAACTAAACTGAATGCTGGGAGAAGGAAAGCAGAGAGAGAAGCCATGGAGCCGCCGGAGGCAGATGCTGCTGGGAATTTTACCCAGTAAGCCACAGCCTCGTGGCAATACACAGATTAATAGAAATGGATTTAATTAAAATGTAAGAGTTAGCCAATTAGAAGCTAGAGCTAATGAGCCGAGCAGTGATTTAAATAATACAGTTTCTGTGTGATTATTTCGGGTTTGAGCTAGCCGGGCGGCTGGGAAGAACAAGCGACCCTCCTCCAACATGTGAACACACACACACACATACACACACACACACACACACACACACACACACACACACACACGGAAAAGTAAAAGAAATAGATAATTAAAAGAACAAAGGACATGCTTAATTAACAAGCAGCTGCATTTCCTTGTCTTAAAGGTGACCACCACTGGATAGACACACGCCTGAGACTACAGTGCTGGCCGTATATTCTTGAACCTATTTTCTACCCTGTGAGGCAGATGTTCACAAGGGGCTCGCTAGAACACAATGCTCAAGAGAAACAACTAAGATACCAAGAGAGCGTCTCTAATTTTTGTGATTTGATTCATTTCTTCCCAGTAAGAAAATTAAAAAAAAAAAAGATCTATTAGTTAGACCTTGGTTGTTCTCTGTGTTGTTTTCTTGGGTCGCTGAGAGTCAAATTAGAGACTTCACTTGAGAGAGTTTCTTTTTAAGACAGAATGGAAATGGGAGAGGAGAGAGAGCTTTGGGTCAAAGCTGGAACAGGGTCTTTGCCTGCTAAGGTCAAGCAGCTTGACCTTAAGCATCTATGAGACACCGTTTTGACTGAAGCATATATTCAAAGTCATCAGTGCGAATCTGGCCCTGAGTGTGGGTAGCTCATCATTACTACACCAAGCGATTAGGTTAATAAAATGATAACTTCAATCAAAAGCAATAAAGATATCTTGAGCACCTGTGAGGTTCAGACAGCAAGTCAGCCAAGTTAACCACATTAAATCTAGTACGGTTGAGTTCAGTCCATCTATACAGAAACCCTACGGAACAGGCATTTCCATCAAACACACTTTACAGGGGAGGGAGCCAGAGCACGAAGCAGCTGAGTAACCTGCCTGAGGTCTTCCCACTAAGAGTCAGCAGAGTGTTACCTCAAACCAGGCAGCCTGGCCCTGATCTCCAGGCTGCCCCATTATGTCAGTGCAGTCTGAATCCCTGCCAATGCTGGCAGGATGGTGGCATGCCACCAAGAAGGGAGCTCGGCTGTTTAGAAAGCATCTATCCTGTCACTTTGTCTGCATTATCTCAATCCTCACAACAGATGTGCCATCATCCTTACCTCGTCCTCGGGAAAACTGAGTTGTGAGAGTTGGGACTGGCCCTAGGTCACTGACCAATAATGATATAGCTAGCTGCCAAACTCTCACAGTCAAACTCCAGTGCTCAAGTTATTATCCACTGTAGCATGGTCCCACATGGAGGGAAGCCTGCTCCAGAGCAGGGCTTCTTTTCCGCAACCCATGTATAAGGAAAAGGCAGGATGGTACCAAAGAGTGAGCACAGACTTTGAAGCCAGACAATCTTGCCATCATGTCCTGCCTGGCACCTAGATAAGGCTCTCTGACCAATCTCCAAGGTGACTCTGAGACTCTCAGTCATCCACCTGGATTCACTTAGACTCACATTTTCTTGACCACACAGGAAGTCTTCTGTGGGAATCTCTGCTCAGGGTCTATGTGCCCTTCTCAGTTTGAGTCATAACATCTCCTTGCTAAACATGGGGCAAACTTACACCAGAGTGGGATCTCCAGATCATAACCACACGCCCTCAGCCCCTGCCCAGCATTTTCCCTGGAAGAGGCTGGAGCTGCCATAATGCTGTAATTCTGCTAATGAGGCTACTGGGCACAGTGGTGCCAGAGAGACTGATGGGCAGGAAACCTTAACTGACATTGCCAGAATAAACAGGGACTTAGGTTTCGGTTGGGAAGAGCACAAAACGAGCTGATGACTTAAAAATGCTTAAGTCAGTTAGGGACGGGGTGGTTTCAGTTGGGAAATTTGTTCTTTTGCTTGTCCTTTTGAAAATCAACTATTCAGGGCTGAAGAGATGCTTCAGTAGTTAAGAGCACTGGCTGCTCTTGCAGAGGACCTGGGTTCAATTCCCAGCACCCACATAGCAGCTCACAACTGTCTGTAACTCCAGTTCCAGGAGATCTGACACCCTCACACAGATATACATGCAGGCCAAATACCATGACCATAAATACAAATAAATAAATTGTTAAAAATCTCCTGTTCAACATTTGAGGTCGGATAGTGTGTATATGCATGTGTGGATGAGTGTACGTGTGCTCACCACAACTAAAATTCTACTGTGTTCTAAAAGCTGAAAGACTTCCCAGCTTCTCAAAGCAATTTTCGCTTTGAAACATACTGATTGTATACACTCAACCTCCTTTATTTTTCCAGGTCATGTCTAATGTAGTTCTAATCATTTTAAATGGCATTATAGCTAAGCATAAACGTATAAGACAAGTTCTAGTGGCCCAGAGATAATTCTTTTTGTTTGACTAGTTTTGGAGTCTTGGTTGCTGTTATTTTGTTTTGCAGTGACAATTTTTCTTATTTCTCCATATATGCACTTTTTTTTTACTCTTTTCAGATTTTCTTTCAAGCTCACAGATCCTGCTTCCATCTCCTGAGCACACTCACACCCATTTTTTCACATATCATCTCCAGATGATTTTGATTACAGACATGGATTTGGATATAGTTGTGGCAGAGGCTGTCTGGGCTTTGAAATGTTTACTATCTCAGAAACATTTGCTAACTCTTTCTCCAAAGTCAAGGTCTAGAAAGACACAGGCACATGCCAGTGCTTACCCCGGACATTATTAAGTCATTTCTGTGTTCATAAAGATCTTCTTATCTTACAATAATATATTAAGAAACAAGAGCTATTTTCTCTCCAGCACTGTATCACAGGTCCTAGCATACAATAGACCAAAAATATGTACTTATTTGTTGAATTGATGAGTTTGGTGGTTGGACAGGGTTTGAACTTTTGAGGGCCATAAGTATTTTTCATCTTGAATGAGAAACTGACTCACAGTAAATTCGCTATAGCTGCATGCTTCATGGGATCTATATGGTCACTAAATTTAGAGAGTAGATTTATTTTTGGGATATTTGGAGATTGGGATGAGCCATTAGCTATATTAGGATGAATCTCTTCTATTCCACACCATGTGTGCCCTTTCTCTCTCTAACTGCACAGAATCATCTGTGCCTCAAGCTCTGATGGCTGAGGCTTGGCTCTCACAGTGCCGCTCTGTTAACTGACTTGCAAGCTGCTCCTCTACCCTTCAGAATCCATCTGAGCCTCACCCCATGGTTCTCAACTGCCCACGGAGATGCTGTGGGTTTGCTCAAGGCACTCAGTCACTAACTCTTAGTACAAGAGAAGCTGGAAGCAGAGACCATTGGATTCTGGAAAGACACATGAGGAAGGAATGATGGAAGAGACCTCCGGATTACCTCCTTCCAAAATGTGTTGTTTCTTGGATATGGAAGATGGTTTACTGGGAGAATAGTCTGTCATTCAAGAAAACAAAATATGGGGATCAAAGAAAGAGCTAAGTATCAAACAGATTTGAATAGGAAAGCAAGCTCTAATACTAGCTATGTA
This sequence comes from Dicrostonyx torquatus, assembly GCA_028555095.1. Classification (NCBI taxonomy): domain Eukaryota; kingdom Metazoa; phylum Chordata; class Mammalia; order Rodentia; family Cricetidae; genus Dicrostonyx; species Dicrostonyx torquatus. Next base: position 657,132 of record JAQHUG010000551.1, on the reverse strand, counting down.
AGTCTATTGACTAACCAATTGACTAATTTATTCCTATAAGACAGTAATGTCTTAATGGTAAATGACTATAAAATTATAATTTCACAGGCTACCATGGCATATTTAGAGTGTCTATCAGTGACAGACTTTCTCTCTCTTTAAGTATAAATATATATATGTGTGTGTGTGTATGTGTGTGTGTTGTATGCATGTATACATACATATATGTGTGTATATACATACATATATAAGAAGATACATACATATGTATATTTTCTCCTTTACTTTCACATATTTGATGTCACTGGAAAATGACCTTTGGAAGTTTCTACTTACCAAGCATTCCTTTCTTGGAGCTGGACAGACACATATCTTTCTCTGCACTGGGCAGGGCAAAGCTCACCACGAACACTTCCACTCCATCAGCCATCAAGGCCAAACCCAAGACAAAAAAGAGGGTCCACTGGAAACGCCCGTGGCCACACTCGTCAATGATGGTCTCATATTGGTGGGCCAGCTGCTCCTCATCTTCCATCCTCTCAGCCATCAGGTCTGCCTGGCCCCGAAGGCCATCTGCCCTGGAGGACGCCATCTTAGTCTGTTTGGACTTGACATCATCTGGATGAGGGATGCCCTGGTACTCGCCCTCATAGATCTCATCCTCCTCATCATGGCCTTCAGTCACATCACTCTGGGCATCTTCTTCCGGGTTTGACTCATTGCCCCGGTAGTAGCCATCGCTGGGGGCATAGCCCTCATAGTTGTCCCGATACCTGTAGTCATCCATTCCTTGGTTCTGGAATTGTTTGATAGCTTCTCAAGCTATATCTTTTGCTCTGTGGTAAATGCTTGAGCTATTTCAATAACCATCATCTATAATATGGTTGAAATGGAGAGTGTGTCCGTGTGAAGTCTTTGATGAAAGTTGCACCTCTCTTGTTTGTTTCTCAAATCAAGCAGATTCATATAGAGACTACCTAACTGGCCTTTTGCACTCAGTGTGTATTAATTGTCTTCGGAAAGTTTCAAACCCTGCCCTGTTCTTCCCCTGTGACCCAGAGGCTTGTGCTGGGAGGTGATTAAAAACAGGTCCAGCTGCTTTCCTTGACAAGGTGGGGCAGCACTTGGCAGCTCACTGACTATGGTAATTTGTCCTTCTACTGAAGGTGATGCCCTGGGAATAGAGACAGAAAGGGGGAAAGTTACAGAAGGCTGAGGTTTTGACATGATCTCTGAATTAAGTGAATGTGTTTACTAATATCCATATTTTGTGTGTTAGGTAAAGTAGATCTTAGACATTTGAATTCACATAAGCTAAATGAGGATTGGATCAGTGAGGCTGGTGAAGGGAAACCCTGGGCAGAGAGCCCTTTGAGCTCTGAAGAACCCGGTGAAGGTCAAACGTCAGATCTTACAGAGGAACACAATAAGGAATAGTCAAGGGGTTCCCAGCACAAGACAATTTTGTGTTATGTGTTTCCTTTGAACTTGCCAAGCTTTTGGCAGCAGTGGAAGTATCTTACAGGTCAATTTCCGTTGTGAAAATGCATGCTTTTCCAACTTCATTATCAAGGTACCAGAAGTGCAAAGCAGGGACTATCTAGAAACGCAGAGCCCAGAAATATCCTAGAGGGCTTTCTCAGAGGCCCATCTTGCTTTGGAGATCAGCATTGTGGCTCAGGGGCCACTCTGACCTTGTACTTGGCTCAGTGTGAAGAACACAGAGTCTGAGACCCAGAGCCGTGTCTCCCGGATTTCTGTGAACCATGACTCAGATGCACTGCAGGCATGAACATACACACCTCTTTCCAAGCACCAGCGCTCTCACAGGTAAATCAAGGACAACAGTACTTGATGCATAAGAATATATTTCAAACACCCAGCGTGAGTGTCAATATCATCTCAGGCAATATTATTTTCCTAGTTTCAGCTCTGAAAAACCAGGAGCCAGTATTGTCTCGGGCCAAGGCAGTGTCCTATAACCCAGTTCTAATCATTGCATCCCTCTGTTGAGTCCAACATCCAAGATTCTTCTAGAATCTCAAGTCTCCCAAGATTTGAGGCATCATTGAATGATGCTTACCATGTTCCCAAATGTGGCCTGAAAATGAGCTACATCCTGATCACTATAGGAGGTAGGGAAGAGTAAGGAAGGAAAAGGGGGAGAAGGGGAGGGAAAGAGGAAATAGTAGGGGGGAGCAGGAACATTTCATCTAATGGATAAAGCAAGTGTGGCTCAGAAAATGTTAGTAATAGAAGCGAGGCTGTCACAGAGTTAAGGTTCATGGCAAGGTCCACAGGCTTGGGAGGCTGTGTCCTAAATACTGTCCTCAGTGAATGATTCATTACATCACATGGGAACTTTGAAAATGCAGTCTCCAGAGCTCGTAGAAGGGCCTATTGAACATTAGAAATCTGAATTTTTGCACAACTCCCCAAGTAGGCCTGAGGTCTCACCTCAGTGAGCAGGCCCCTCTCTCAGCCATTCTCCACACCAGCTATGCCCAGGAGCCAGATTTTCTGAGAAAGATATTCAGATTTCTTCCCACAGGAGCTGACGGAAAGCGGGTCCTCAGCTCAGGCCAGCTACCAACAAACTCAGAGCCATCCACCCCTACCAGGCCCCCCTCCGCAGGTGGAATTCCCGTCCTCCCCCACGTCCAACAGATGTCATCTCACAGTGGATTGCGTGCACGTGCCCTTAAAACAGCTGGTAGACTCTTCCCTGCCCACAGCCCGTCTCTGGGCCTTCTGCCCCACACATGCCGCCTGGATCTCCACACCTTCAGCCTTGGGGAGATTCCGGCTCTGAGAATCATCTCACACTGATAACACAATTCATGCTTTCCCAGAATCATGACAGAAAACACTGACTCCCAAACACAGAGCGAGTGAGAACCACCCAGGCAGTTCACTAGAAATGGATTCCTAGGCCCTGGCCCTCAGAAGATGCTGAACTGTAGTGTGGGAATCAGGCCTGGACATTGCATTTTTCCTCAGTACCACTACCAGCCCAGAGGACTTGGAGCAATAGCGCTAAAGGGCCTAGCAAGAAATACTTAACAGGATGACTCTCACTCCACCCTTGCAGAATTTTCACCATCTCCAGTAAATAAGCTTCTATTGGGCCAGGCTGGCCTGGATCCTGTCAGATGAATATTCTAAATCGGTTTTTATTGCATGCGTTTAGGAACCCTAGGAGGACAATACATCACACATAAACAGCAGGGCCCTTTGCAGCATGCTGTCACATGGAGAAAGTGTGCCAATTGCCTAAGAGCTGCTGGGTTATTTCTATTCTGGAGGCCCCACAAAAATGTCACGAGCCAGGAATGAAAGGTTTTCAATTCTGAAAGCATATGTGGGAAATACCACTTTGGGTAAAGATTCTGGAACCTTCTCTGTGGAAAGAAGCAGGTCTTTGTCAAAACTAACCCCACTCATCCGAGCTGACTGAAAGAAGTGCTATGATGTCTAGTCTAGGGAAGCCAAAAGGCTTCAGTGTCAAGTGTTTTGTTTTTTGTTTTTTTGTGTTTTGATATTTCCTCAAGCTTCAATCTCATTAATATATTAATGAGATTAATATTAAAATTAAAAATTAATATATTTTTTATTTACTTTTGCAACATAACATTTTCTAGAGAACATGCCAATTAGTCATCTGTAACAACGTGGGTTAAATTATCACAAAAGACAAATTGAACCCTAACCCTCAAGAACTTAGAGCATGATCTCAGGAAGAACAGAGTCTGAGACTTGGGGGATTGGGGAAACAGATCAGTGCTTGGTGTACAGGCATGAGGTCGTGAGTTCAGATACCCAAGCTCGTGGGGGTCAGAAAACAGGAGACTTGTTGGACTTGCTGGCCTTTAGCCTACCTGCAAATTAAACTGACGTGTGAGCTCCAGTTTTAGTGAGAGATCCTGTTTCAACAAAATAAGGGGGAGAGCAAGATACCGCTGACTTTTTTTTAGGCTTAGCATTCACACACACACACACACACACACACACACGGGTTTTGCAGAAGTGATAAAACAGGACTTTCCAATGAATCTAAACAATTGTGATCCTATGAACAAAGCAAACCCAGACGTGGAGACCGATGGGTTGGAGGGACAATGATGTGGATGTTCCCTAACAATGTCATCTACATACTACAGCAGTCTGAGGCCAGCAGCAGTTGTGAGATGGGCTGGGAATGGTCTCTGTGACTCTTGGAAAGAACCAAGCTGCTGATACCTTGACTTAGCACTTCTAAGAGCCTCCGGGACGTGGCAGATCTCTTTGATTTGCTCCACAAAATCTGTACTATCTGTTACTGTTGACTGTGGAAGAGCACAGTAAACAAGCTTATCAACAAAACAGCAATGGAAAGAGGCCCACAACAGCAGCCATTGGCTAAGCACCAAAGGGATCACTTCCCATGATTCCTCGCCTATGCTCAGGGCCAAGAATGGAATGTGATTCTCTGTGCTGTGGGTGGAGAGACAGAGGGCTGGGAGAATAAAAGGATGAGCCCAGTAAACACAGAAAAGCAGTACCGGGAACTATATGTGGCTGAATTTAAACAGGATGCAGGGGTCGTGCAGAGAGAAAGAAATTGGAACCCACACTCAGGTGGCAGCAGAACTAATCTTGATGAAGAACAGGATCCTATCCCCACACTTGAGTTTTTCTGCCCACCCTCGTCATGCATTTCCCAGTGTCTTTGATGTTTAAGGTTCTGTGTAAATGTTCATAAATTAACTCCCTTCTCAAGAAGCTGAGCCATTATGAGAAAGTCAAGTTAAAATAATACAGATCATCCCTCGGCAATGAAACTGACACTTGTTATTCTTTATCACCTACTTTACTGGATTTAGGATCTCTTAGGAGACTTCCCTGGGGATGTCTATGGGTGTTTCAAGACAGATTCAACTGAGGCAAGGTGGCACCATCCCATGGGCTGGAGTCCCAGACAGACTAAAACGCCATGTGCTCTGCTCCGTGACTACGGATGCGATGTGACCAGCTGCCTCCCATTCCCACTGTCAAAACCTTCACACCATGATGGACTGGACCATCAACCTGTGACCCCAAATAACCCTTCCTTCTCTGTTTGTGGCGGGGATTTTGCCACAGCAATGAGAGAAGCAATGGATGCACAATCTTAATTATTTATCAATCACATATTTTCACTTATTGAACACTTGTAAGGAGCTTTATGCCAGCTCCTGGGCTAAGTTTAAGCATGTCTTCACATGGTTTACATCTTTTGACCAGCCTAAGAGCACCATGAGGCACTTCCGTAATTACCTCATTTACAGAGGACAAGACTGGGCATGAAGAAGCAAGACAAGTGACCAAGAGGAGAATGAGAAGGTTCTCTAAGGGGATTCAGAGGAAGGAGGGCCATTGCGCCTTGGGATCTTCACAGGAAGGAGGGCCACTCCACCTTGGGATCTGCTGAGATAGCATCCTAGAGGCAGGGAAACATCCAAAGACCGAGAGGGCTCAGAGAAGCGTGGGCACCACAAGGGAGGCACCAGAAACTGGAGAACAGGGCCTAGAAGTGAGACTAGCTCACCCAGTTTTGGACAGCCAGTAAGAAGCCAGCTGGCCTCCCGCAGAGGATCCACGTGGGAATGCGCAGGAGACTGATGGGAGAGGAAAGAGGCCAATCTCAGTGCTTTGTTCAGAGTCAGGAATTTTCTATAAATATCGGGAGCCAATAGAGACTGTGAAGATGAGTGGAACCAGTGTGCAGAACAGAGGCCTGGGAAGATCTCACTGGCGGGGACAGTGAAACAAGGGGGACACATGTGCCGGAAGATATGCACAGAACGGACAGAATGTGCCCCGTAGGTGAAAAGAGGAAAAAAGGAGGTTGGAACCATGATGATTCTAAGCAGCCAAACGCTAGGTTGCCAGGATTTCCAGAACTCTGCAATTTCAGTGTGATTAGGACAAGTGAAGGGTCTTCCTGATTTACCTCTTTAGCATGGTAGTAGGATATATTTGAAACACCCTGATGTCCGGGAGACCTGGATTCAAATTCTGATTCTGCCGTTTCTTGCTACCTGTGTAGAAGCTACTAATAGCCTCTTAGTGATGACACAGGCTCCTCATCTGTTAATAGCACCCCGTATGAAGTCGCCATGAGGTTTCGATGAGCTATCCACAAACCTCAGCCACCATGACTCCCAGAATGCACAGGTGGAACAATGCAAATCTCATCTTGATAACATCCGTACAATGTAATAATTATTACTTGTGCACTGGGACTTAACATGTAACCAGCATCCCAGCTTGAGCCCACTTCCTCTCTGTGAAATCTTGACACACGTGGGCTGAGTCAGGGAACCAAGAACAGAGAAACTGCTGGCTTCCAAACCTCCTAGTACCGATCTGTTTGCTGTCTTTCTTTAAAACTTACAGCGTTAGCCTCCTCTAGCTGCTTGGTTGAGAACCATTATGCCATAGACCCTTGTTCAGAATGAAGTTAAAAAACAATACTAATCCAATGATGTAATTCTTCCCAGAAGTCTGAACATGATTAGGCCTTGAACATATTCATTGAAGAGAGATAAAAAAAAAAGATTCTAATAGCAAATAGATTTGGTAAACACTGGATCCTTTATTCGTGATTCTCTTTGGGTGATTCACAGACACCCTGTCAAATTGAAAGCTGTAAGTATTGAACAAAAACCTACTTAGCACAACAACAAGACTCTGCTACACACCCACTAATATAATCAACAGACAGATGACAGCATGTGTGGGCTAGGAGGTGGTGGACTAGAAATCATTAGAAACTGCTGGGGAGAGCAGGCGAGGGCTCAACCACTTTGGAAAATGGTTTGCTAGGTTCTTACGATACTAAACATATATGTACCAAAACCCCAGCAATTCCAATCGGAAAATGTATATAGACAGATGCTTACACAAAGGCTTGTACACACGTGTTCACAGCGGTAGCATCTACTTCAGCTCTAAAGTGTGAATAGCACAAATACCCATGTGCCCATGAACACATAAATGAAATGCCCATCTATCTATGCAGTATGCCTGGCCTACGAGTGAACACAAAAAGGCCTAGAATGAACATATGAAGGACCAAGATAGTGATACATACAACAGATAGGACAGCTATTCAGCTAGTCACAAAAGGCCATGGATTGTCTCATTCTATTTCCATAAAATACCCCAACTAAGCAACTCAACGAGGAGAGGTAATAGGCCTTGGGTGGTTTGGGGGCCATTGTAGGAGGGGGTGTTGACTCCAAATGAACTTAAGGGAATTAGGAAGCATAGAAGTGATGGGAATGTCCTCAAATTAGGTTACTTTGGTGACTGTACAAGGCAATATATTCACTAAAAATCTTTTAATTGTGTGACCATGAGTAGATTCTGTGATATACAAAGAGTACCTCTGTAAAGTTGCTCTTACTGAAAAGGAGCCCATCTGATTTGTTAAAATCTGTGTTTACCACAGTCATAAGCCTCTTTCTGGGAAACCATGACAGTATATATGTACGCAGGCTCTTCTGGATAGCCCAGGGCTCTTTTATATCTGGAGTCTAGGTTTGAGGGTCCATTTTGGTGCACCCCCTATCATCCACTTGTAGGAGAGAGGAGAGCTCTCTCTATTGGAAAAGAAAATTAGGAAGCATAGCCTGTTCATGGCCTGATGGGTCACAGTTGGGGAAGAACATAAAATGCGAAGGTTTTCTCCAGGTTCAGACAAGCTCTGGTAGTGGTATATCAAGGGCACAGAATGTGGTTACTTTGGTGCAAGCAATAACAGATGCGTCCCTTAGCAAAGACAGCAGGAACAACCACAGAAGAGCCTGGCAACTGCTGTCCTGCTTGATGGATGTCAGTAGTAGTTGTGCCTTCGGCTCAAATTGGCTTTGATGGGAAATTCACCCCAGTCCATGAGGACAAAGGAAGAATACAGTGGATGCCCTGTGTTTAGAAGGGCGCATTCCCTGACTGTTCAACAGGAATTTGGAGAGGACTAAGACACATAAGGAAACATCTGATAAAATGTTCCTTAAGAAGCTTATTGTCATCTATTCTACATGAGGCAACAAACTCAGACAGACTCCGAAGAGACTCCATCACAGATGTCCCAGTGAGCTTAAAGAGATGTTCAAATGTCCCAGTGAGCTTAGATGCTGCTGGAGTTCAGGACATGTTGACCCTATCTCACCTCAGCATTTGAAAAATAGACAGAAGATCTCTCCGGCTCCACATCTCCACCAAAGCCACCCACAAAAGAATCCTCTGTCCTATTACCAACGTAGGTCATAAGCTCTTCATTCCACAGGTGCCCACCCAATGCCCAGAAGAAATGATCATCCTTATCTATGAAGAGTCTAAACAAACAAACCTTGTATTATTTTACTACTATGGAATCCACTCCTCCCATACTCCAGTCATACTTCCACACAACATATTATAGACCTTCCTGATTCTTTGGGTCTTCATTGCTGAAGACTCCTGTGACACTCTATACAAACTCCTCCAAGGTCACACAACAGATTAAATAGCCAAAGAATAATCAGCTTCTAAAAAATTCCTTGTTGATTTTAACATTTTCTGTATCACTTTCTCCATTGCTGTATTTGCTTCCTTAGGATTAATGGATTAATTTCCAAGTAACTTGCCAGTTAGTAAACTTTTTGTTTTAATGGCGTGTCTGTGTGTGTGTGTGTGTGTGTGTGTGTGTGTGTTGTACAGGAGTAATCTGTGGGGGAAGTGTTTCTCAAAATGATGACTCAGATCTGAGCATAAATACCTTCTGTACTTAAGTCACAGAGAATGTGGAGAATAGACATAAGCACAGGCAGTGGACTGATATGAAGACAAAGATATGATAATTCTTTTCAAATATTTCCTAAATTTCATTTTAATTGTAGTTTACAGGACAAAGACAGTGCAATAGAACCAGAAAGGAAGGACTGGAAAATATAGTATTGGTGCGGGACAATTGTCTGTATTATGTCAAACATGTTTTAAATAAATGCTGATTGGCCAGAGAGGAAGTATTGGTGGGTCAACCAGACAGAAAGTAGAGGCAGGGCAATGAGAACAGGAGTATTCTGGGGAAAAGGAAGCTCTCCTTGCAGTCCTGCTCAGATCACGGAAGAAGCAAGATGTGACTTGCCCAACTGAGAAAGGTACTGAGCCATGTGGCTAACATAGATAAGAATAATGGGTTAATATAAGTGATAAGAGTTAATAAGAAGCCTGAGCTAATGAGCCAATCAGTTTATATCTAATGTAGACTTCTGTGTGATTCTTTGGGGCTAAATGGCTGTGGGAACTGGGCAGGAAAGAAACCCCAACAAGCAGGCCTTCCTGTTACATAGTATCCTACTTGAGTGGTATACAGAATCCTTAGTATTGTTGTCACTAACAATAAATATAATGTGCTGTGCACTTTAGGAAAAAACTACCCCAGTTGTCATTAGAGAGGCTTTATCCAACAACTGAGGGAATCAGATGCAGACCCACAACCAAACATTAGGTGGAGCTTGGGGAATTCTGAAGAAGAGGGAGAAAAAGGATGGAGGAGCCAGAGGGGTCAAGAACACCTAAGGAAAACCCACAGAAACAACCAACCTGGGCTCATAGGGGCTCACAAAGACTGAACCAACAATTAGGGAGCTTGCATGGGATGAACTTGGGCATTCTGTATACATGTTACAATTATGTAGCTTGGTCCTCTTGTGGGACTCCTAACGGTAGGAGCAGGGCTGTCTCTGACTCTTTTACAGGCTTTTGGGTCCCTATTCCTCAAACTGGGTTGATGCCCAGCCTTAATACATGAGGAGGTGTTTAGTCTTCCTGCAACTTGACATGCCATTTTTTGTTGACATCCCTTTCCTGAGCAGAATGGGTTGGAGGTGGGGGTGAGAACAGAAGGGGGTTGGGGAAGGAGGATAGGAGGGAGAAGACCCTGTAGCCGGAATGTAAAATAATTTTTTAAAAAAATTAAAATTAAAAGGCTAGATCAATGAGACCCCCAAGGAAGCCACCACATCTTTCCTCTCATCTCTAATACAGCTCCTAATTTAGATGGCAGGGACACAGGCTCCAGGAGAGCTTAAGTTGTTTTAATCATGAGCGATATTTCTAGAAACACATTGTTTCGTGTTTCTGGGCAGAGGCAGCATCAACTGTGGGTTGAAAATACCAGGGCCCGCTTATCTGGCTGGGAATGTAAGACTGCTCTTGGAAACTCAACAAATACTTCCGGATTTGCCCGGCTCAAGACCATGTTAGTTCATTAGTGTTATAATCTTAAGGGTACTTCTCCCTTCTTAGCTGAACCACCCATTTCAATTCTGCTGTATTTGAACAGAAAGATGGATTCCAAGCTATGAGACACAAACGGGGTTAAGCAAAACCAAACAAACCCCCAGGTTTTTTTCTTGAGAAATTAAAACAAATACTGTAAAGTAATACTAAATCTGTTAAAGTAAAGCCAGACTTGGTTTGAAGTTAGAGAATGTCTCTTGCTTTTAAAATAGAAAACTAGGACAACAATTGATGAAGAATGTTAATTATAGCATTGCTTATATTAATAAATATTGAAGTAACTCATATGCTAAATGGGGGCAAGACAAACCTTAAAATATTTATATAGTTAAATAATATGGTAACATAAACACTATGCCTCTGAAGGACTTTCATTTAGAAAAAAAGAAGATGGAAAACTATATTAGTAAAAAATATTAGGAAAATCATGAATTCATATATTAGGCCAATAATATCCATAGGATTATTAAATTTGTAGATATTATTTTACACAAATATCTTTGACAGGGTAGTCTTTTGACATGGGATTCCCCTCTGTATGCTGTGAATATGTTTTATTACCATTGGTTAATAAAGAAGTTGCTTTGGCCTGTGGCAGGGCAGAATATAGGTAGGCGGGAAAACTAAACTGAATGCAGGGAGAAAGAAGGCAGAGTGAAGCAGATACCATGTAGCAACCAAAGGAGGAAGACTCCAGAACCTTACTGGTAAACCACAGCCTTGTAGCGATACACAGATTTGAAGCATGATTAATAAAAGCTCAGAGACAGAAATTGGGTTTCAACCTGAAGACCAGAAAAGCAAAGCAACCAGCCACTGGCTCTTCCCTGGACTTCAGTGTGAAAATGGTGATCCTACCTCCAGGAAACCTCAGAATGATACTGAGACTGAGATATGTCTCCTCCAGTTTTATAATCCTCTCTAGTTCTGGGATTAAAGGCATGCACCACTACCGCCTGGCTTCTGTGGCCAGCTAGTGTGGCTACTGGGATTAAAGGTGTGTATCATTGCTGCCTGGTCTGTAAGTCTGGCCAGTGCAGCTGATTTACTTTTCTGATCTTCAGGCAAGCTTTATTTATTAAAACACAAATGAAATGCCACTACACAGATTAATAGAAATGGGCTAATTTAAGATATAAGAGGTAGCTAGGAATATGCCTGGGCCGCTGGCCAGTGTTGTAATTAATATAGTATTTGTGTGATTATTCAGGTCTGGGTGGCTGGGAAATGAGAAAGCAGTCTCTGATGATAGTCTTTCTAAGACAACAAGTGTTCACTCTTTCCCCGTGAAAAGTTCATTAGTTCCCTTCCTGTCTGCATTCTAAAGCCGGGTAGTGTTTTGCACTGTGTGGTCTGCCCTGTCAGGAAAGCCCCTTGGTGCTGCACAAATGCAGACTCCTGGACACGAGTGTGCTGTAGCATTAAGTCTACTTCATTGGCAAGCTCCTGCCCTCAATGTCAAAGACCTACTTCTGACCTTAGCCATCTTCCCCTGGAAACAAATCACCATATTGCAAAGAGACATCTGCCTTCAAACACCTGGTTTCTTCCAGGAGCTGGGCCACAAGGAAAGGAGACAGGGGCTGGTGCTCAAACTAAGAAGATGCCCAACTACTGGAGTCAGACCTATAGGAGGGATGTGAGTTCCCTGAGAGGAGCTAGAACCAACAGCAAGTTTCAGCCCAACCTACCAAAGGATCTGGAGTCCTTGAGCAGTGTGCTCTCGGTTCATCCAAAGAGAGCTGCCAGTAGATGTCATAGGCTTACACCTGAAGACAACACTGAGCAGCGGAAACATAGAGAGGGACCATGAGCCAACAAGCCAGGCACCCCACAGTTTAGGAGACCTCTTTGTGGAGATGTCTGATAGACAGGGGAATGGAACCTAACCAAAAGCATTTATTGGATCATATTTGATAGTGCACAGCTGTAATCCCAGCACTTGGGAGGCAAAGGTGCAGTTGGTTTTTGTGGTTTTTTTGTTTTGGGGGGTTTTTTTTGTTTTGTTTTTTGTTTTTTTACTCTTTGGAGGCCTGCTACACAGCTCCCAAATAAATGCATGGAGACTTATTCTTATTTATGAATACCTGGCCTTAGCTTGGCTTATTTCTAGCCAAATTCTCTAAACTTAAATTATCCCATCTACCTTTTGCCTCTGGACTTTTACCTTTCTCTAATTCTGTATCTCTTTTCTTCTTACTCTGTGGATGACTGTGTTGATGGGTGGCTGACCCTGGCGTCCTCTCCTTCTCCTTTTCTCCTCCCTCTTCTCTTCTCTCATTTTTTGTCTCTGCCTACCAGCCCTGCCTTTCTCTCTCCTGCCTAGCTATTGGTTGTTCAGCTCTTTATTAAACCAATCAGGTGTTTTAGACAGGCAATGTAACATAGCTTCACAGAGTTAAACAAATGAAACATAAAAGAACACAACACATCTTTGCATCATTAAACAAATGTTCCACAGCATAAACAAATGAACACATCTTAAGTTAATATTCTACAACACAGAGGCACAAGGACTACTGTAAACTCAAGGGACGCCTGAGCTGCATATCACTATGGCAAGACCCTGTTTAAAAACTAAAATCTTTGTGAGTTTGAGACCAGCATGGTCTACAAGAGCTAGTTCCAGGACAGGCTCCAAAGCTACAGAGAAACCCTGTCTCGAAAAAAACAAAAACAAAAAAGCAAAAGAAAAAAAAACTAAAATCAACAAGGACATTTGATCAACTATGTTCATAGTAGCATTATTCATAGTAGCCAGAACCTGGCCCCTCAACCGAAGAACAGATAAAGAAAATGTGGTACATTTACACAATGGAGTACTATTCAGCAGTAAAAACACAATGACATCTTTAAATTTGCAGGCAAGTGGACAAAACTAGAAAAAACCATCCTGAGTGAGATACCCAAGACCCAGAAAGACAAATATGGTTTGTACTCACTCATAAGTGGATACCAGACATAAAGCAAAGGATAACCAGCCCACAGTCCACAACCCCAGAGAAGCTATAACTCTCTTCCAGAAGCAAATGGAAGCAGATACAGAGATCCTCAACTAACCACTGGGCCGAGCTCCCAGAGTACAAAGAGGGGGGCGAGTGATAATATGAACAAGGGGTCAAGATCACGATGAGAAAATCACAGAAACAGCTGACATGAACTTGTGGAAGATCACTGACTCCTCACTGACAACTGGGGGACCTGCATAGGACCAAACTAGGCCCCCTGAACACAGGCTAAATCAACACAGAAGAGAAGGCAGCAAGAATGTAAGAGCTTAAGGACAGGGAGATGAGCAGCAGGAAGAAGGCTTCTGAATACAGCACAGTCATTGCATCTATGAGCTCACTAGGAAGACCAGGCTGATGTCAACATCACAGAGATCTGCCTGCCTCCGCTTGCCAAGTACTGGGATGAAAGATGTATGCCACCATGCCCAGCTCTTCCTATGAGTTTTTAATATGAACTACTGTGCAAAAAATGGAAAGAAATTAAACCCTTATATGTAAATTTCAAAGACAACTAACTCAAACTCATTTTTTTAGATGTGTACAGGTATTTGGCCTACATGTTACCTATGCACACATGTATGCCTGCTCTCCAGGGAGGCCAGAAGAAGGTCCCCTGGGACTGAAGATTTGGTTGTGAACCACTATATGGTTTCTGGGAATTGACCCTATATCCTATCCTCTAGAAATGCAGCCAGTGATCTTAACTGCTGAGCCATCATTACAGCCCTCATTTATTTTTTATTAGGCATTCTAGAAAAAAAGGGTGGAAGAGATAGTGCGGCTTTCTGAGGTACATTATATCTGGGGAAGTATCTAGTTCAGTTCCTTCATGGAACAGCCAGGAAGATGGACAGGCTAAACACCGTGCTGAGAGTTACATAGTCATAGTATGGGTCAGAACCAGAACCCATGGTTCAGTTGACTATTTCCAATGGAGTTAATTCCCTTTAAACTTAAATTTCCAGGGACTAGAGAGGTAGCACAGTGATTAATAGCACTTATTGCTCTTGCAGAGGACCAAGTTCAGTTCCCAGCTCCCGCATGACGGCTGTAACTCCAGTTCCAGGGGATCGAATGCCTTCTTCTGACTTCTGTAGGCATTAGACACACGTGGTACACATACAGGCAAAATACTCATGCACATAAAGTCAAATTAATAAATCTAAAACCAAAAAATGTTCAATTAAATGTCCCTGTAAATAATTTCAAGTGCTGGCAGGGCACCTTGACATGAAGAAGAACGCACTCAGTGGGTATTTCTGAGGAGTGACCCTGCTCCTGGCGTTTTGTGCATACTGCTCCTTGTTAAGCGACATCTTCCAAAGACTCAGTGCTAAGTTTTCAATGTTAGAATTTTACTCTGAATTATACAATTATTTATTATAAAGACTTGCTAAGAAAATGATGCCATCAAGATGGGAGGGCTTCACTTGGTTGTAGATCTGTGTGATAGTTATCAAATATTCTTCATTAAAAGAGATGATGAATTTGGGGGAAAAAACTAAAATCAAATTTACGGACATCTTGCCAGTCCCTCATCTCTTTGATTTGACTTCATGACAATTTTTTCACGGCATTGCTTGCCTGGGGGTCAGCAGATTTTTACATTGTATAGAAACCAGCTCTGGAAATCAGAGCAGATGGTTGACCCCCAAAGCCTTGGTTTCTTCATGTGTGAAACGAGAAGAATATGACATTCGAGTTCCTGAGTTGTTTTGACAGTTGAATTGACATGTCATAAAGCCTGGTGTGGTGCCTATGACCAAGAACAAACTCAACAACAACCAGAGAAGTGATTGTGTGAATACACACAGAGGGAAGGGCCTTGCTCGTATGCATCGTGTATGCCTCAAAGCACAACCGAGCCAGAAGGACAATAGAGACTTTAGCTGCACTTCCACCCAAATGCAAAGTCTTCTTAGGGAGAGCCTTTATATTTGGGGTACTCCAGTCTTCTGGAGATCTGCCCTGAAGCCCCATGCCACCTTGGTCTAGGGTCCTGACTTTCCTCCACAAGCTCCTGAATCTCCTCCACATACTCTCCTGAATGTCCCAGGTACTCACTCGTATTTTGTTCCCCAAATGAAGAATTACTAAGGTGAAAATTTCTAGAGCAGTGATGTTGCTCTTCATGGTACCTCACGTGATTTTATACCATTAAATAGCATCAAATTACAAGGAGGAAGAGTGACTCTACTGGTCCAAGAATCTTCAGAGCCTCAGCTCTACCAGCCCCCTGTTAACTTTCTAATGGTCCTTTCTAGTGAAATGGGAACAAGCCTCAAGCTCAGAACCTTTAAAAGGGAACCTTTAAAAGAGGTGCTTTCAGTAAGCATCAGGATATTGTGATGCTTTCTTCGGGTTTGCTTTTATGATTTACACAGCATGTGCAGTAATTATGTAATTTTTCTTTTTGTCTTCCATGTCTTCTTTTTTATTGAGCTATACACTTTTTAGTTTCTTTTTGAAATGAGCACATCAGATTGATATTTTGTTTTATTTTTGGAGTGTGTGTGTGTGTGTGTGTGTGTGTGTGTGTGTGTGTGTGTGTAAGCCAGAGGTTGACAATCAGTGTTTCCCTTTATCACACTTCAGCTTATTGTTTAAGACAAAGTCTCTCCCAGATGGCAAAGCTCACTTATTGGCTAGATTGGTTGTCCATGACCTATGGGGGGTCATCTGTCTTCACACCCTCCACACTCAGTTCTAGATGCACACTCTATGCCTGGCTTTTTACACAAGTGTTAGGGATCTGAATTCAGGTCCTTGGGTATGTGTGTTATACAATTTTACTGACGGAGCCATTTGTCCAGCCCCTCAACTGGTATTTCCAAAGAAAGTAGGGAAAGGCCTTTGCCAAAGGTACAAACTCATTAAGGCACAAAACTAGCATTTTCTGCACTGAATAACTTTTCCTTTTCAATTTTGCAACACTAGCAGTTAGATAACTTTAATTGTCCATTTCATAGGTGACATAACTAAGATTCAAAGAGAGCAAGTCCCTTGCCAAGGCCCCCCACTGATAGTAGATTCAGAAGTCAGCATTCAAACTCTCCTACACCAAGCTGCCCACATGCCATGTTTATGGCATTGCCTGCTGCTAAACGGAAAGCTCCTGGCAACCGACAATAGATCAGGAAACACTGACCATACATGGAAGCCTACCGACTGCTAGCGGGAAGGCCAGCCTGCCAGGCAGCACCTCGTCCCCAGTCTAAAGGTAGGTGCCATCTCTTCTCCACCCTTCTGCTTTCCGTTACAAGGTTACCCAACAAAGAACATCTTCTGTCAGTCACACTGAAGACACGCCTGCGTGATTACTTAGGAGTATGCGCACCCTAAGCAAACTCTGAGGCGGACAGTGAACTTGAGCAAGCTCAGGTGACATCAAACTGTCAGATGGAGGGATCCCCATGGTGGGCAGTGAGCGCAGCACAGTGGGGTGTTTGGGAATATGGCTGCAGGTACATGTGGACAGAAAGACAGAAATGAGCTGGGAAGGATGGACACAGCTCTTAAGAACTTGAGAGAAAGCATCAGCTACTTGACACCTCAAAGCCTGAGCAGAGAAGCCGGTACAGGGGAGCTTTGGAGAGGGACAGGGGAGGAAAGGAGCAGATTTGGAAGGATCAGATACTGCTCCTGCTTCTTCTATCTGAGAGATAATTCTTTAGAAATGAAAGTGGAAGCTATTATGGTGGAAGCCTCTGCTACTGGACATAAAGGCTCGTGGGATGCAGCAGAAGCTCCCCTAAGAAACCACTGATTATGGTTGGTCATATTTCCAGAAAATGTCAATATCCTGGAGAAAGGAAAAGATATTATAACCTTCTGGGCATTTCAGATATGTTTTTTTCTTCCCAAAATAGAGATGATTGAAAAAACAATTCTATGGGTAGAAAGCTTGTCTCAAAAACAGAGAACAAATAGCTTAAACCACTAAGCCAATAATGAAATCACAGCTGACCTTGGAGATGGCATTGGCCATTGCAAAATGAACCAGGAAGGAGAGCTCAACAATTCCCTCCTTGTAGGGCTGGCAGATTTTGCCTGATGACACTATCAGCTTCTACATTGTGTCGCCAAGCCTAAGGCCTAGGGCCAAGCACTTTCTACCATTCTACTGGCATGGCTCTACCACACCTCTTATGCCAATCATCCCAACACCACCAGGCCCTTCATCCTCCAAACAGCTGGGAAATTTCTCTTAGTCACCTCCCAAGACTTTCAAACACTTGATGTGACCTCAAATTATCCTTCACTGAATGATGCACCCACAAGCTCTCAACATCACTTTCCCCTTTCTGGCAGCTCCACCCTAGGCAAATGGCCTTACTCGGTTCTCATCGCTCTGTCATCATCTGTCCTGTCAAACTTGGGAGTCACATAGAGGTCCTGTGTCAGGTGCTGGGGACACCCAGGAGAATTTAACAAGCTCCCACTGTCCTGTCCCTTGTAGGACAGTAGGTATAATTTTTTACTAAACATAAAATCAGCACCCTGTTTTTAAGGCTACGGAATTCTTACCACACATAATACGTTATCATCTGGATCACTGGAAGTTTTAGAAGAACATCAAGAATAAAAAGAGTTGCCATTGAACCCAGAAGATTATTGCTCCAACAGGGGCAACAGCTTGGAAATTGGAATCTCAATGGGTCAAGGGGGGCTAGAGAAGTGGCTTGGTGTTTAAGAGGGGTTGATCTCCCAGAACACCCAAGTAGGATTGCCAGCGCCCACTTGGTGGCTTGCAATCATCTAGAACACCAGTCCTGAGGGATCTGATGCCCTCTTCTGGACTCCCCGAGTGCTGCAAGCACACAATGCACACAGACGTGTAGATAAAATACCCACAGACATAAAATAAAAATAAAGGGGAAGAGTTTTAAAGGCTCAAGGAACTTTATAATTTTATATATATATACATATATATAAACTTTATAATTATAACTTTATGGGTTTGAGTTGAAGGAAGCCTGGGAGACTGCTAAAGATATCAAAATGGATTTTGGACTTTTTTCACACACATAAACACACACACACACACACACACACACGGAAAGCCACAAGATCCACTTCATATGTCTTAACCTGCCTCTGCGTTCATATACTTTTCTTTCTGGAAATGACCTACCTTTGGCCGCAAACTAGCCCTGCCTTGTCCACTCCTGAAGACACCTCATCCTTTTAGGACTGCCTAAAGTGGGTACCTTGTACATCTCAGACACTCTAAGTCACTGACTCCCTGATGGTTACGGTTCCCTGGCTTCAGTCACTTAGCTATGGCTCCCATGAAGCCAGTCTGCAACTCTCTGGGCCTTTAGAAACCTCCTTACTTTTCTCAATGGGGGAAATTATAAATAGAGCCCTCACAGCTGACCTTGCAGCCCCATCTATTTTCCTGAAATGAATTTTTAAACTCATTGCAATACATCACAGTCCCTACCTCCATCTCTTACTTATCCCAAATCACTAAGTCCTGAGTGATATTGGCCCTGTGATGCTCCTCTGCCCAGACATACACACCCCACTCCAGTGTACTACTTCTGTGTAATTAGTCCCTCTGTCTGTCTCTCCACCCTTACCCCTAATTCAGCCTTGGCAATGTATAAACTTTGTAATTAGAACGGGCTCAAACGTTGCCAGGAATGCAAACACATTTAGCACTAGAGCCTAGCATTTTGTGCCATTCTGGGCTCTACTCCAAATGCTAGAGAAAGAGAGAAAGACAGCAAAGGAAGAAGGTGTTAATGAGCCTATAGTCCACGTCTGGGATATCCTATACACAATCTCACATAATGCTCCCAGAGACTGGACAAGGACCTTCGTGAGCTCAGAGACCCAAAAGATGTTGCCAGGGTCACAAACATGGAGAGAGACAGAGCAGATTCCAGCCTAGGTCTATATCTTTTATCAGTCGAATCTGAAGTGTTATGTTTTGAACCATTGGTCTCCAGCTAGGGGCACTATTTGGGGAGGTTCTGGACATCGTGGAGAGGTGAGACACAGCTGCCAGAAGTAGGTCACTAGGAGTAGGTCTTTGACGATCATATTTGACTGGTTCTTCTCTCTCTCTCTCTCTCTCTCTCTCTCTCTCTCTCTCTCTCCCCTTTTCCTCTTCATTTCTCTTCCTCTCCCTTCTCCCCCCCCTCTCTCTCTCTTTGTGTCTCCCCTCCTTCCTCCTCCTCTTTATTTCTCTTCCTCTCTCTCTCCCCTTCTCTCTCTCTCTCCTTCCTGATGAACTATTATGTGATCAGCTCTGCCACATACCCCAGCCACAGTGGTTTGAGCCGCCCCACTACCTTCCTCCACCCTGATGGGCAGAACCCTTTGATGCCATAAACTACAGTAAGCCATTCTTCTCTTGAGTTATTTCTATCGGGCACTATGGTAACAGAGATGCAGGGACAACTAATGAAATACCTTGTTGTGTCTACTGAGGTCTGGGGGTTTCACCAAACATCACGTGACCTCCATCTGCCAGGCCTAACTTCCTCCACATACCTCCCTTCCTGTGCAAATGATGGCTACATACTTGGCAAGGAGAGATGCCCAACGATATCAACATTTTTCGAGGGCTTGTAAGATACAGAGGGAAGTCTCTCATCTTTGCAATGACTGCTAGATTGGGAGCACCATACCTCCCATGAGGTATGTAGAGTCCAACCATACATCATCTTTGCTTCCCACATTGCATGTATCAGGACTTGGCACAGACTCCTGCCCAAGTCAACCCTAGAGTGACGGAAGCTCACACAGCCTATTATGACATCCTTCATTAAACTAACCCTGAATACTGAAACGTCTAGTGGTGTCATGTCAAAGGAGTCTGATGGGGAGCAGGAGAGGGAGGAGAGAGAGAGCCACCAAGCTGAGGGTGCTAATCAAGTCAGCGTCAAAAGTATGTCATTGTTATCCTATCCCTTTTTTCTTCTGTTTTAACAGAATCTCGCTAAATAGAACTCAAACTTACAACCCACCTGTTTCCACCTCCCCGATGCTAAGATTAAGAGTGTATGGCACCTTACGCAGTACCTTCTATGTCTACATCGCCATGGTGTAGAGAGGATTATCTCAAACCAGGGACTCTTTTGAGAAGCTCCGACTGCAATGTTTTCAGAAGCTTCTCAAATCCCCTCCCCCAGCTACTAGAAGCAGATGGCACATCGCTGCAGGAAGGACATTCCTACATCAGACAGCCACAGGATCCGCTCCCAGTGCTGCTGGCTGCTGTCATCAGGAGCCCTAGAACCAAACACAAGATGTCTTTCCGTGCTGCATGTCACCAGGAAAGCTGCTTTTAACCACTTTCCTCTTGCATTGAAACCAGCTAACGCCCTGTTATTTTCTTTTCAATGGTGTGTGTGTGGGGGGATACTTCTTCATCATAAACCACACACTGATGGTTCTCCCTAGAAATCCAAGGAAGCAAGAGGTCCTGCAAGCTGTTGTAAGTCTAAGTTGAAGTCCAGATGCACAGGCTTGTGCATGAGGGAAGGCCTTGTGATCTCTTCTGGGGAACCGGAAACCAGCTGCTCAGGTTTAAGCAGGTTTGTAGCACATGGAGAAAGTTCCAGGGGCTTGTGCTGGACTGGAGATCAGATTAGACAGTGGATACAGGGAGTAGGCAGGAAACTCGGCTCTAGAATGTGGTACCCTGGTCATGGAGGAAACAGCCGAAACTGCAGTGTGTGATTTGCCCGGCCCCTGCCTCCCCAAAAGCAGAGTATAAACGAGACACCCCTCGTATCTCCTTCCCCGAAGAAACCATAAACCCTAGGATAAAAGCTCTCTTACATTCTCCATG
Source organism: Dicrostonyx torquatus (assembly GCA_028555095.1). Taxonomy (NCBI): domain Eukaryota; kingdom Metazoa; phylum Chordata; class Mammalia; order Rodentia; family Cricetidae; genus Dicrostonyx; species Dicrostonyx torquatus. The sequence goes on along the minus strand of JAQHUG010000551.1, from coordinate 636,027 downwards.
ACATCCCATGTGACTGGTGTCTATGCTATATCTGGAGTTGGAAGGAATTAAAGACAAGGAACAACAAGAAGAAAAAAAGGAATCCTTCCCATTAGATCATCTCACATGTTTGCATAACTGTCCACAAAAAATAAAATAAAATAAAAATAAAAATCACCACGGATCTTCCCACAGCTTTGGAGTTGCATTGCCAAAGCCTCCTGTGCTGTAAAAAGTGTTCGCTAAATAAATGTGTATGCCCTTCTCTTGTTAATCTATTTCTTGTTATGGGGTCTCAGCCATGAACTTTGCAGTAGGCAAGGAAATTAATTTTCTGCCCTACAACACTGAATGGATAAAACAGACAAGACAGCATAACTCTCGGCTTGCAGAAACTGGACCAATCATCTCCTCAGTGGGCACCTTCCCCATCACACGGGCTATTTCCAGGCTTAGTGACTTGGGTGATTCCTTCCTGAGCCAGGAATCTGCCCATGATACAGTCTCCCTTCTACAAAACTATCAGATCCACTTTTTAAAATACCTGCATGACAGTATTTTAGGGGAAACTGCTCACCCTTCGATTTTAGATCCCATTTAATTTCATGATGCTGGGAACTTAACACGGGCCATTTCTGCACTTGGCAAGCCCTCTGCCACTGAGCTAGAGCCCAGCCCTCAGCTGCACGTCTTTTATAGAATTACCAGTTCGCTTTCACTCTCAGCCTAATTCTTCCTTCTTGTCCTTTCCAGCCTCCCTGGAAGACATATCCCCAGCTCTGAGCCACCATCCCCTTTTCTACCAGGGATGATACACACAAGTCAAAGATCCTAACATTAGACCATCAATCAAACTGTCCAGCTTCAAGATCAGTCAGAAGACAACTTCCCCACCTCACCCCCTCCACCCCAGACCCTGCTGACCATTTGATGTTCTTTTTCTACTACAGAATATATTCAAGAGGAAAGACATCAAGGACTAGGTCTGACATTTGTAATGTTGAGAGCATGTCTTGACAAACCAGAAGAAACTCTATTATTCTCTTCAGTAAACGTGTGTTCTACAGCTCCCCACCCCTCATTCAGAAAGGATTTTCTGATCTTAACTTTGAAGAAGGCATTGCCTACCGTGTGCTCAGATGGATAGACATGCCTTCTTAAATGCCAAGAAAATGCCAAACTTTGACTCAGATTCTAATCAAAAATAATTCCTGCCAGTGTATCTGATTTTCCCTCACTGAATTGAAAGACAGTGACCCTAGTCAGCCCTGTGTAGCATCCATGTATGAAAAAGCCATCCCCACTGCTGCATGCATGGAGAAATTTCTAGAAGGGGATATTAACATTGTATTTTCAATGATCATCTCCAGGAGATAAAAATCGTGCGCATTGAACCAGATCCATAGCACTTTCTAGAAGATGGGGCAACAGAAGAAAAAGGGCAGCCAGAGAGACCTGTCTATTAATTACTTTTACTTAAAGTATTTATTTATTACTTTTGTTTGTATGTGTAAGCCTTTGTGAGTTCATATGCAGCATGCATACACAGGTCCCTTCAGAGCCCAGAAGAGAGGGTTCTATATCCCTTGGAACCAGAGTTCCTAGCTGTTTGAATCTGCCTGATGTTGGATACTGGGAACCAAACCTGGGTCCCGTGCGAGAGCAGTAAGCACTCTTAGGCAACTGAGTAATCTCTCCAGACCCAAACTCCTCCTTTATTTACATAAACATTTAGAACATTTAGGTTTGACTACTTTCTAATTCTTCTCCTCAGGAATTGTTACTGGGAGCCTATACTCATTATAGGATCGATGGGTTTCTCTGTATATGTTCTGCATCATGCTTCGTTCATGACATGATGGATTCTATATTAGGCCCACCTGGGTCTCCACCCAAGCAAAGATCTCCTGCAAATCATTAAATTCACTCTTTCTCATCTATAAAAATTAGCTTTCAAGGTGTCTCCCAGAAATGTCAGATGCTACACCGACCAAGTCTCACCAACATGGATGCCCAAACATGGCCTGAACAAGGATGATGCCAACAGACACACTAATGTGAAGGGGGAAAGCTCACAAGGCCTCCTCCCTACTCTAAGAGCGACAGGTGACAAAAGAACACAGAGCAGGAGAGGGATAGTCTTCCCAGGCAGAGAGGCCACAAATGGGTTATCCAGTACTAAATAGTCATCCCTGAAAACATATACATAGAAGTAACATAATATAGACTGAGCAGAGTTTTATATTTGGAAATTATGTATATACACATAATAATATGATATAATGTATATAAGGCCTGCTGACTTAGACTACGCCAAAGACTTGACCTATTTTGCTAAAACAACTACAAAAGCAAAAAAGCAATCACCCAATCACTTTCATCTCACCACAGAGGATAATGCTGGTCAAACCTACTGAATTGAGACCACAGGAGTGAGACAGACCAGGATGATCACCCATGGGCAACAAACCACCAGGAGAAAAGCTTGTAGATCAAATCCAGCATGGAGTCTTAGAAGCTTCTTTATGAGGAAGCTAAGACTCCCAGTAGATTAATTTGCTCTGTACTCAATGACCCCTAGACTTGCTAGAGCTTCATCGGCAGCAAATTAACTCCTAGATTAAAATGGTGGAGTCAGAAGTCCTCATCCCAGCCAGGTACTGAAGCGGGTTTACTCCGATGGGTGACTGGAGTGTTGGGGTGGTCCTACCAGTGCCTGTGTGGAGTGGGGGAAGAGAATGACCTGGGTAAGAAGAATAAAAAAATACACAAATAAATGATAAAGTGTTTGTTATATGAGGCCTAAATTGGAATATAAGGTGAATTCAGGAGAAAGAGAGTCTGGGACTGTGTTATGAAGAGAATTGAGGGAGGACCTCGGGGATAGAGTGGTATTTGAATGAAGGAGAGAAACTGAGTCACATAGATAATCAAGGACATACGGCGTCCCATAAAAGAGGCAAGAGCAAAGTTGGAAGTCATGAAAGATATTGACCAGAGGTCTGGCAAGATTTGGCAAATTCTAAAAGAATTTCTCCGGTTATTTTATTGAAAACAGACTCAAGGGCATTGTGAGACCAGAAAGGAAGCAGGGAGGCCTCCGGTCATAACCTGAACCAGCAGCAGCAGTCTGGCAGCCATTTGGACCAAGATCTTCTCAAGGACATGTTAGGAACGGAAAGATCCAAACAAGAGGTGGAGTCACTTAGATGGGGCAAATAGGTCAACGTGTGATGGCAAAGGAAAAGATGACACCAAGATCTGGGCCTCGGCAGCTGGGGGTGCTATGCCCTGAGGTACAGAGGCCTGAGGGAGGAACAAGGAGGTAGTGCCAGGCCAGGTGATGTGGAGCAATGCATCTTAGCTTAGTTACCATGAGGTCAGCAAGCAGTGGAGCAGCGGACTGGGGGCAGGCTAATTATAAACACAGGTTCCACAGCCGGACGCCAAGAGTTGAGTCTCAGTCCCAGTACCAGCTGCGAGCCCCTCGGTGAGACGCTGTGCCTTCCCTTCTGAATTTCATTCTTTTCATCTGTGGTCCTAGTCTCATAGTGTTGATGGGAAGCAAGAGAAGCAAACATGAGCATGCGTGTTTAGAAAACAATTGCTTTCAATCAAGAAGCACCGTGTCCAGATTTAAAAATAAAAACAAAACTCTCCATCTAAAACGTCAAAGTTCATATTTAGTAGAAGAGACCAGGGAAAGGCAACAAGGTGGCTCTGAAATCTAGCTTCCCAGATCTGGGGGATCCTGGGCTTATCTTTGAAAGATGATTAGGAAGTAGCCAGATGGTGAGGGAGGGATGGGGGAATGTCCAAGGCAGAGAGAACAGTCTGTCCTTTTTTTTTTTTTCCTGATAACGCAGCCAGTATGCAGCAGAGTCCAAGCATAAAATGGTTATCTTAGAATTCTTGTCTTCCATTTCCCTGATATGGTAGGAAATGCTTTTTTTGGTTTCTTATTCACAATGAATCAACCTAGTCCAGCTTGCCTGACCTCCATCTGCCATCCCTGAGTGACACCAGAGCTGCCACACTGACCAAGACCCTGTCAAAATTCGTCCTGAAGCTGAGAACAGTCTTAGCTTTTCAGGAGGCTGAAGTAGGAGAATGTGGCATTTTGAGGCCAGCCTGAGCTACATAGTGAGTTTCAGGCTAGCCTGAGCTACATGGCAAGACTTTGCCTTTATATAGCAAGACTTTGTCTCAATGCATATATTGGTATTGTACATACCAAATACATAACATATCAAATTTTATGCATATGTACACACATGCATGCATGCGAACACACACACATGGACCTCTGGCAGTCACCATTCCTGTACCCCACAGCTCCCTTTCCGAAATTCCAGGAAGACGTGCTCAAAGGCCGGCAGCAGAATAGAGGCGTTCGAGCTCTTCTTACCACATCTGAGCATGTTTTAAAGCTGTGTGTCCCAATAAACATCCCTAAACTCCCGCTGAGTCTAGGTTCTCATGAGTCTAGTGGAGGAATATGCTACAAAGGTCAGAATTTTAATTCTCGCCGAATAATACTGGATTCAGGCAGAATATTCACCGAGACTGGGGTCAGAAGAAAATCATCAGATGCCCTGCGTAGAAGCCTAATCTCTCGGCGAAGCATCACACATCGGAACATAAGAAATAGCAGAACTTGGGCCTGAACTTTCTAAGGCACCTTGGATATACAAATGTGAACAGTCTGTGTCAATTTTAGCAGATGTTGAGGAGAAAGCAGACACCAAACTGTGGGGCTATGCCTGTCTTGCCAGGTCGTTCACTGGAAGACTGGCAGTCTGCAAGCCTGTCCTCACGTGGACTCCCTCAGTGACACGGTGCCCAGACAGCTCAAAGCTGCTTTATCCTCGTCAGAAAACCTTTAAGTAACCTTCAGTCTGAAATAAACTGTCAAGGCCTCACCCACAGTGCTCATGACCAGAAGCGACACTGGGCCACCATTCCATTACATGAATGGCCCACTGACCCACATGGGTTCAGAAACCCGAGTCCTATAATGCGTCCTCGGAGCTCCTACTCTGTGGTCTTGCTTCAAAGTTAACTTAGAAACAAATTCCAAGAAACATACTACTTGTCACTGGGATTCTCAAAATAATTGCTTTATTTGAAGATGCTTGAGGGCTCAGCATACCCAGGGACACAGTTATACACAAAAATATTTAATAATAAGAAACTATACCGAAAACAAAAACTGCATTTTGTAATAATAACAATGCTGCTACAGGCTTTAAGTATGTATCTGAAAACCAAAGGAGATCCCATAGGTCCTAGAGGAGCATCTTCATATAGCTTAGAGTCTCAAGTTTGTAGATTCCAGCTCCAGTCATGTGCCTATAGCTACACTGCTCTGGGTCAGGTCCCAGTCATCCACATGGCACCCAAATGTTATAATGAATTGTTGCTGCCATTTGTCCTGGACAGAATGGCTTCCCCTGAATATTCTATCTTCTTCTCAGCCCATACCCTTCATCCTTGCACCCCAGGCTCATCCATAGAAGAAGCCCCCTCTACTCATGAAAGTACTATATTTTACATTTAATCTCAAGGCAATAAACCTTTAGGTCTGGGTACAAACGTAACACTCCATCTGAGCCAATATATTACCTTCCCCCATCAGACCTCCAAATGCACACCTACAAATATATCATGGATGCAAACCAAACACTGTCACAGAGAAGAAATAATCAAAACCCCCTCAACACAATAGAATGTCTTTGATGATAGGCCTCCCTGTCTTGATGAAAGTATGTCCACTGGCATTCTTAGGATACTGTGAAATGTTTCCGATACAGAAATAAGAAGAAAGAATAACTCAATAAGCCACCATGGATGCACTGCCAAGCCTCACCTAATCTCAACATTTTTCTTGCCCTCTTTCTCTTAAAACAAAGGGGCCATATGTCTTTAATCCCAATACTCCTTTGGAGGCAGAGGCAGGTAGATCTCCATGAGTTCAAGCCCAGCATGGTCTACATGGTGAATTCTGGGCCCTTCAGGGCTACACAATGAAACCCTATTTCAAAAAAAGTAAGCACAGAAGATGAGAAATTGAAGACCCTTTATGAATATTTTCCATATTTCTCTCTCCTCCTTTCAAAGGATCACTAGCTTTTGTTTTCTCCACATATCAGTGTATCCTCCCTAGAAGAACACCTTATGTGCTTTTTTAACTTTAGTATG
>JAQHUG010000551.1:616856-629507 GCA_028555095.1 Dicrostonyx torquatus | reverse complement strand
GATCTGACACTTTACACAAATGCACATAAAATAAAAAGTTAAATAAATTATTTTAAAAAACCAAAACCAAAAACTCTATGTAAGTGATAAATCCAGAAAGAGTTTTTTTCCCAACAATGCATTTTGGAGACTTGGCCATAACATGTAGGTAACTCTAATTAATTTGTCTGGTTGTATTCCCTTATATCCCTCTATTTAAGTATCTTCCCTTTATAAGACTTGAAATTTTACTATTAAAAGCAATTATCAGAGTATCTCATTATGTTGACTGATTATTGACTCTCTGGGAAAATAATGTTTTGATAATGCTATCTTGATTCTTACACCTATCGGGGCAGGACATACAGGTCTTTCTGCCTTGCTTCTATTGCAGAGTTTACAATCTATGTAGAGGGCCTGGTCAGTCCCAGGCAGACTCCCTGGTTGTCAGTTCAGACTCTGTGAGCTCTTCTTATGAGCCCAGGCTAGCTGTTTTGGTGGGTTTTCTTGTCGTTTCCTTGACCCCTCTGGTTCATCCAATCCCTTCCCTCTCTCTTCAGCAAGATTCCCTGAGCTTGTCCCAATGTTTGGCTGTAGGTTTCTGTATCTATTTCCATCAGTTACTGGATAAAGGCTCTTTGATGATAATTGGGGTAGTCACCAATCTATGAGTATAGCAGAAGACTGTTAGGCATCATTACATTAACTTTTTTTAATCCAATCATGTTTGATTTTATCCTAAGTCTCTGGGACATCCAGCCTCTGGATCCTGGCACTCCAGGCAGTAGAGGGGGTGGGCTCTTTCTCTTAGTATGGGTCTGAGGCTGTACCAATCATTGTCTGGCTACTCCCTTAAACTCTTGACCACCATTGCCCATCTCCCCCACACATCCCATAGGGAGAAGAGACTGTAGGTCAAAGATTGTGTGGCTGGGTTGGTTCATAATATAAAAAAAATGAGGTTTCATATGCCTACACATGCTGGAGTATGCAGAGAATAATTCTCAAATGTTTTTCTGAACGAAGTTCCCAAGATGATAAATATATTCACAGTATTCATATCTTTCCCATTCATCTCTTTTGTGGCCACTTTACATGTGTTTTATTTAAGAATTAGTATTATAGTAATATAAAGGGGCAGATATAAAAGCTGAGAACTTTATAGAGTGAAGATATAAGACTACTTTGAGATGATAAAAGCCACTTTCATTCTGCCTTGGCAAATGTGCTCTTGTCACAGATCTGAAGTCTCCAGAGGCTTCAAATCTTTAACAGTGCACAGTGCACCATGAGGCCTGCCTCTTGATTATGCCCTGCAATGGAAATCCCCATCAGCTCCATTGTATCCATCTTTCAGAGTGCCCCGCCCCCCAGCTCTGATTTTGTTCTTGGATTTCTTTTTATAACCAATTTGGAAAAGGTCAAGACAAAACAAAGTCAATGCTGCTTTACAGGAAATAATGAATGAACTACACTCTCCTTGGGATGCTCCTGACATCAATACAAGACCACAGTCAACATTCAAGAATGGATGATGGACAGGCACACAGGGTCCCACCTCTATCTATAAAGAGAGCATGAACTCAAGAGGAGGATGCAGATGGACAAAGGGGAGTAGGAGGTGAATAGGATGGAAACATATTGTATGCATATACAATATTCTCCAAAAACAATGAGAAAAGGATTCACAAAAGATATACAAAAATCTTAAATGAGGTGCAACAATAAAAAGTAACATAATAACTGAAAGTCCTATAAAAATTTCAGCTAGCAATTAAAATATTATCAAATTGTATCTTGAGAAAAATAAACAACCTGATGCTTAGAATTTTTTTAATTAAAACACACATAAAGGTTACATAGAAAAGAAACTTGACAGCAGGTATCTGTTTAAAATGGCAAGGTAGACTGTTCTTGAACTACTGTAGTACAGGAGGGACATTTTGACACACAGTGGAGCTCAAATCAAAGATTAGCAAGGTCAGCCAAGTAGCAAAATAAGCAGAGACAGTGGATATAAGAACTTGATTAAATAACAAAGGCCAGAAAGTTACAAAAATTGGATTAATGTGTTTCCTGTTAAAGGGGGCCAAGGATTTGCATAACATAAGGAATAACAATACATCAAGGGTGGATTTGACTCCTCAAGATTCTTTGCTGGAACTGGGTTCAACAGGTCAAGGTCAAGACTTAGATAAAAAGAAGTTAAAAGGAATGTGAACAAAGTTTGGTCAAAGAGCCTATGCTCTTTCAAAATATATATATATATATAAATTTGAACAAAAATCCAAAGTAACTATCACAACATTTTTAATTTTTCATATTTTAATAATTATAAATAATTATTTAATAATTACCAAAATCATACAGGAAACAACATACCCCATGAGAAAATAAAAGATCTTGGAAAAAAAGAAAGAAAAGAAAAAAGAATGCACACTGTTACCACAATTGTACAACATAGTGCTAGCCTTGCCAAATCAGTTAAGCAAGAATAAAAAAAGGAAGCGGGGGATGAAAACACATACTAATTATCACTGGAGAGCGACAGGATTGTGGGCCATTCATGTTGATGGAGTAATCCAAGGGAAACACCATCTATCATTATTATCAAAAACTAACAAGAAAATGGACATGAAATCAAATAAAAATACTATAACAATTAGTTCCTTAAATATTAAAGAATTGTTTTAAGAGATTATATAAAATCTTTCAAAACGAAATTCTAAAACTATTTTTAAAACTTTTATAACAGATCTACACATATGGAAAGAGTTACCATCTTCATGTATAGTTATCAAAATATCCTAAAGGAGAAAATTTCTTAGAATTAGATTGTGTTAGTAAGTTAATTCAGAGAAAGTTGACGTTATAAAGTCAGAAGTATTTGAAATACATACACACACACACACACACAGAATCATTCACTCATCTATGGGAAACTAGTTCCCAGTATAATCTTGGATATCAAAATTCACAGGTACTCAAGTTGCCTACAAGAGATTGCATACTATTTACATACAACCTACATACATCTCTCTATACTTTGAATCATGTATAGATTGCTTAAAACACCAACATATAGAAACGCTATGTGCACAGTTGTCACACTATGTTATTTAGGGAGAAATGATCCCCAGTTTTAATTGTTACTCTGTATAGGTGCAGCCATCATAGCCCTCACACTATAGTACTTAAAAGAGGCAGAAAGAGAGCAACGTTTAAGTGGCGGGAGTTAGAAAAGGCTGCGGCTACCTCAGCGTGTGCTACAGACCAGGGCATTTGAGCATAGTCAGCAGTGTGCCGAATGTAGACCATTACGTTTTTGGTTTGTTTGTTTTTTTTTAATATTTTTAATGATTTGTTTAACTTTATTTTATGTGCATTGGTGTGAAGGTGTCAGATTTCTAGGAACTGCATTTTCAAACAGTTGTGAGCTGCCATGTGGGTGCTGGGAATTGAACCCAGGTCCTCTGGAAGAGCAGTCAGTGCTCTTAACCACTGAGCCATCTCTCCAGCCCCAACATTTACGTTTTACTGTTCAGAACTTTGAAAGATACTTTCCATCCCCGGTTGATTAAATCTGCTGTTGGCTTAGTTTACAACACTTCTCTAGAACATGGCAAACAACTGAAGAGAGAGGGGGGAAAAATTCGACAGCTACACACGTGACAACATAAAAAGACAAAACACTACATACTGAGAAGCCAAACAACCTAATCAATGAATGAGTTAATGAACAGGCAATTCTCCAAGGATAAAGTATAAATGGCCAATAAACATGAGAAAAACGTCCAATGTTATCACCCACCGGGGAAACACAAATCAAAACTACACTGAGATTCTACCTCACCCCAGTCATCATGGCGATCGTTAAGGAAACAAACAACAGCAATGACGGAAGGATGGGGTGCAAAGCGAACCCTTAGACGCTGCTGGTGGGAATGCACACTAGTGCAGCCGCCGTGGAGCTTAGTGTGGGCGCTCCCAAAGGAAACCAAAAATAGGTCTACTGTATGCCAGCTAGCACTCCTGGGTCACTCAAGTCAAAGTCATGGTGTCACGAAGATACCTGCACAGTAATGTTTACTGAAGGACTGCTCACAGCAGCTAAAATACAGAACCAACTTAGGTGTCTGTCAACAAAACAATGGATAAAGAAAGCCTGCTGTATTGCACAATTGATGTATAAAGTCATCAGCAAAGAAAGACGTGTCGCTTGCAGAATGGGTCCAACTAGGTATCCTTGCATTAAATGAATTAATTCATTCTCAAAAGACACATATTGTAGATTTTCTCATTTGGGGAAATCCCAGATTTTATGTACATACATAAAATCTGATTTATATACATTTATGACATAAAAATAAGGGTGAAACTCCCTAGGGAAATGAAGGAGAATAATAAAAAGGGGGAACAAAAGAGGAGGATAGAGGGTAATGGGGGAACATGGTCAAAGTACACTATATACTTGTATGAAAATGTCCTATAAAACCCTATATTAATAAAAATATAGAGCCCACAGATACGGGGAACCAATTTGCTTGTGAACATGAGTAGATCATTAAGAATAGAGCATCATGTAGATAAAGGAAAAATTAAACAAAATGTTGGTACAGCATCATCTTAGAAAAATAGTATCTGGAGAATAAAAATGAAGGAAGAAAGAAGGCATAGAATAACTGGGGGTTAATTTTGTGTTAGAAGCTGATACAGATCATGAGAACAATACGAAAGAAAGAACCCTGTAATACATGTTGGGTCAAAACCAGTGCTTTCCAATTGGTTTTCTTTTCAAATGCCTCTAAGTAACTCTCACCAGTCAAGAGAAACATTCATGTTGAAGGAGAAAAGTATTTGATTTTGCCTTCCAAATTGTCTAGATATGGAGGGGTAGAGACTTTTTATCCCAGCAGATCCCTCCAGCACTCTCTCTGGGCCCTTGAGAAGGCAGATTACAGGGACAAGCTCAAGTTATATCTCTCGGTCTTTCTATAGTCATTCCTGTTTAAGAGAGGCCAGCATGAGAACATAGCAATAAAATAATTTTATAAAGCTAATGTGAAATTTCCATAGAACTACAAATAGAGTAACCCCAAATGTCTTAATATAGACCTATTTTATGACAATGAAATATGTTTGCTAGAGTTGTTATTTTGATTATTATTTCAATTAAACCCACATATAATATTTAAAAAAATGTTTAAAGGTGCCCTAACAGCACCAGATATGGGTGTGGTGCAGAAATTTACATGAAGGCAAAACATCCATACACATAAAATAATTTTTTAGAAAAAAAATTAAGCTGCCCTAGGCCCAATGAAGAAGTTGATTCAGCAGGTAAGGGTCTTTCTGTGAAAACCTGTCAGCCTAAGTTTGGTGCCTGAAATGCACATAAAACTAGATGGAGAAAACTAACTCTACAAAATTGTCTTCTGACCTGCTCACACACATACAACGGCAAGTACACACATACAAGTACACACAAACACACACTCTCACTTTCACACACACAGAGACCATAAAACACATGAACACACAAAAATAAACAAACAAACAAATGGGTCATCAAAAATGCTGCCCTAATCTTCAATTATGAGAGTCAGTTGTTTCTCAAAGGCCCTGCCCATGAAAACACAATGATTAAGGGAAATACAGCAAACATCTTAAATAAAACAAACAAAAAAACAAACACAAACCCCAAGTCCCTTCCTAGCAAATGAATATAGAAAGCTAATTATAACTGACACTCAATAACCATTAACAAATGCACCTATATTTGTAACAAATACAAAACCCCTATGCTACCACAAGAAAAAATGGCCTAAAATCAAGTGACTTCAATATTCCTGCTATCTACCTAGGTGCCAAAGCAGTAACATGAAAGATGCATTCCATCATTTAAAGGTTTCTGGTGGTTAATTATAAAACATGGGGCTGGGCATCCAGCTCATGCTGGAGGCCCTGGGTTCATTTCCTGGAGCTATGAAAGTAAGCAGATAACTATTAGATTATATCTTCAACTCAGATGCCTTCCTGATAATAAACTCAAAGCCACCAAGCTCGTGAACTGTAGCAGCAACTGAGGATAGAGGACAGTGACCTCAGTCTGTTGCTCTCAGTCGCAGTGAGCAAGGAAAGTTCTCTGATTCTGTTGTCAAGTAGAAAATTATTGATTGACTTTGAGACTCTGACATTCATCTCATACCGAGAAACATTTAAGAGCTTTGTAGAATTTGTTTTACCCATGCAATAAATCTATTGAGTAATGAGAAAAAGCATCCACTCATGAAAATAGAGAAATATTTCCTCAAGCAGTCACACCAAATAAATTATTCACCTCCTACAATATGCCCCAAAATGTGATGCAAATAGTTTTTTGAAATGCAATATTCATGCACACAGAAATGAGTGTTTATAAAATGTTAATGCCTGTCAGTATTTTATGGAAACTACTACTTGTGCGTGACTCAAGCCAGGCATGGCATTGGTTCTAAGAACTCAGCAGGTTCAAACAAGCATCTTTTCTACAGTGCAAAAATAAGCTTTGCTTTTAAAAGACAAACAAACCCTAAAAATAAGTTCCTCTTATGTATTTAGTTGGCATGTCATGCCTCTGTCACCAACAAAAGACGTAAGTGTTCTTTTATTTTTTAAATTTCATTAGACATCTAGAACAATCTCACATTTCTACAAAGTGATAAGTAACCCTGAAGTAGATATAATTACCTTCTCTTAAAAATCAAAAGATATACAAGACTTTCAAGATGGAAAAGGCACTTGTTGCCAAGCCTGATGACCTGACTTTGATCCCTTGGATGCATAGAGGAGAAGGAGCAAACCAACACATGAAGCTCATCCTCTGACTGCCACATACATGCGGTAATATGCACACACATCCATGTACATACAGACACATAAAATAAATAAATGCAAAATACATCTGTAAAATTGGAACTGTTAGTATAGCCAACCACACTGTGAGCCAAGGAACTAAGCTCTGAATCCAGCTTCACTCAGCTCCACGGAAGATCGTAGTTTTCCCATTTAAAACAGGCTAATGTTTTAAAACAAAAAGAAGTTATTTCATTGGTTTCATTCTATAAAAAACAAAACATGTCCAAGACAATGAGCTATTGAATAGGTCCCCAGAGACCATGGAGATGCCACGAGCTTTGGATGTAAGAACAAATCAGCCTCAGGTTCCTTTTTTTCCATCTCTGATGGACCAGGACATATTTTGTTTGGACAAAGGAAGGAAATAATTCCATGCCAAAACTCATATCCTTGTTCATAGAAGAAAAATACCACAGTGGAGAACATGTGGAGTCTGTGGCAATGATGGAGAGGAAGAGAAGAACAGGTGGACACAGCCTCGGCAGCTGACAGCACATTCAGAAGCAGTCGAAGGACATCCTACTGGTGTTCTGACACCCAAATGATAAAACCAGCATAGGCCTAATGTAGGGGCCTTGAACTCATAACACAGAGTTGGGCCTCTGTTACATGACCTTACACAAGTTATTTAGCCCTCTCTAATCTTCAAGTGCCTTCATCTGGAAAAGGAAGATAATTATAGCTGCCTGGCAGGAGAGTGCAAGAGCAAAATGAGCTCCTGGACCAAGGGAATGGTTGAGTAAGCAATAGTCATTAGTGCCATCTTACTACTGTACGCCTTTTCTGCTGTTTGTCCTTTAGAAACGTTTACCTCTGTGTCCTCAGGAGATCCACCAAAAAAGACCAACCTGTAGGCATGAGGGCTAGGACATCTTCAATCCTTTGTGCCCTGTAAGCTTTGTTGGAGAGGCATACATAATTCCCACAACAGCTGTGAGCTCTAGGCCAACAAAACAAGGGCTCTCCAGAGCAGAGGCTAGAGATGGCTTCACACACACACACCATTGGCTCTGCACCCAAGGGTGCTCTTTTGATCATTTCAAAGGAAGCAAGGAAATCATTGCACCAAGTCAAAAAGGCTATGCTTTTTGACATAGACGTCCAAAGACATGCAAACAGGAAAAAAAAATGTGTCACGTGTCCTTATTGTGACTTACAGATCAATTTTGAAGCTGAATTTCTTTTGTTTTTCTATCACTAATATTCAGCTGGACGGGTAAAAACTTTTATGACTGTCCTGCTTAAAACAGATCTTTCGTGATATCATTTCATTAACATTTTACAGACTGAGTATTTATTTATGCATGCTTTGGTACACACTTATGCAAAATATCCTAAAAAGCCTTAAGATGACAGTAACATTTTGATTTCTAGTTTTCAAAGAAATCTTTGAAGAGCTGAAGGGGTGTTGCATCTGACTGTTCGAATTCTGAATGTAGTGGTGAAGGCTGTGCAGGTAAGTGGAGTGACCATAATAAAAGGAATCACGCTTTGATAGAACCGATGAGCCACCGGTAGTCCTTTCTCAAGATCACAAAGGAAGCAGTCGCTGAAGCAAACAACTGAAAACAGAGACCGCGGTGGTAACCAGAATGCAATGCAGGCTGCCTTGGGAACACAGTAAGAAAAAGGGCACAGCTTAGGAAGCGTTAACCAAAGATAAACCGGTCCTCAATAAATAACTGGCACCCCTCTTCAGCTGTCACATCTGGCTTTCAATTCATGATGCTCAGGCAAGGCACTGAAACTAACTTTTACTGAGGTTGCTATGTACCAGGCATTCTGCCAAGCATCTTACAGCTTTCTCTCATCCGTTGACATGGGAGCCATTCGTGTTTCCATTTACTGTAGTGTAAATATGTATCTCTCTCTTTGTCTCTATATTAGTTTCCTATGGAAAACCAAAGCTCTGAAACATAAAATGACCCACCTAACGATGTGTAGAAAAATCAACCGAGGAGTCTGGATGAACCAGACAATGTGACTCAGGATTCATGGGTTTCTAAAGAGACAATGGAAAAGATGCTGAAATGTTAGGAAAATATGATATTGGATATCTGGGCCTTTCACAACAGGGTAGAAAAACACCATGCAATTGCAAAGCAAAATTTGTATTGAGCTGATGAAAAGAAGGGTAGAGAATGCTGGAGATGGGAGCACGGAAGCATCAGGGACTTTCTGGAACTTTGCGGCCCTGCCTTCCTTTCCTTTTGATCTTTGAATCCCTTCATGGGGGTGGTGGGCATGCACCGCACTTGGAGGAGTCCAGAGGACAACTGCAGAGGATTCCTGGGCACCTTCCACCATCTGTTTGAGATATTAGCCTGGAACATCGGCCAAGCTAGCTGGCCTGTCTCTACCGTTCATCTGGTCATCTTTGAGAATAGAGGTATTCTTCTTGTTTGTTTCTCTTTTGTTTCTTGAGTCAGGGTCTCATTGTGTAGCCTTGGCTGTCCTGAGATTTTCTCTGTAGACCAGACTGGCCTTGAACTCAGAGATCCATCTGCCTCTGCCTCTTGAGTGCTGGGATTAAAGGCGTATGTCACCAACGCCTGTAGAGGGGTCCTTTTTAATGTGACTTTGAGGAATCTAATCTCACATTCTCATGTTTGAAAGTGCTTTACCTCAGCTCCTTTATTTTCATTTTGCTGTTGTTTGGGGAGAATATTTGTTGGTTTCTCTTGTTTTGATTTTTTAGAGGTTGGGATTTGACCGTTTGTTTTCTCCCACATGGTCTTGCTATGTGGTAGCCCCAGCTATCCTTGGGTTTATTACATTGACTGGCCTAGCCTCAAATACACACCATGCTTCCTGCCTCAGCCCCTCAAGTTCTGAGATCACATGTGTGAGCTACCACACTTGGCCATCTTTCCTTGCTATACATAATAGGAATATGATTTCTAAGTATGCTAATAATTTTGAAGTATTTTTAATTGACATGTGTGCAGTGTACAAGGATGAGATTAATCCCAAAATCTTTTTTAGCTGGTGATCATTAAATAACAGATTACCAGTCAGACAAATAATAGACAGAATAATTGTGAGGCATTCACTCTCTGAGTGATTATATCTGTCATTGCTTCCCTGTGACAGTCAAGGCTGAACTCCTGTTGGAACTTTTGCAAAGAAACATAAGATATTTTACAATATAATATCTGGTCTCCTATCCAGAAAGAGGAAGGTGCAGAGGTGGGGAGAAAGAGGGGAGGGAGGGAAGATTTATTTAAATCTAAAAGACAAGAAGAGAAAATAAACTCTTGAAATTTTTAACGTTCTTTTATTTTGAAACATGTATCTCCAAACGCAAGACCTGGAACCACAATATCACTGTCTTTCTTTGTGGGGAGGGGAATGGATTCAAATGAAAAACATACTGGCACTTTAAAATGGATTCAAGTAGGTGAGCCAGGAAGAAGACTGTTTTCCTCATGACTAATTTAAAGGGAAGGTCGGTTCCAGCAGGGAGAGCTGTTCTCCAGCTTAGAAGTCTCCCAATGCCTGATTCATGGCCATCCGTCTAAGTCTAATTGTCACTGTGAGGAACACGCGCTCACCTCAGACCCAGCGACACATTTGAGTCTCACCCTGTAGCTGGAGCACAGCGAGGAGCTCAACTAATATTTGTTAAATTTGTGTGCACAGGCATACCATAACTGGATTTTAAAAGCTAGCTCAAAAAAACCCAAAATAAGGCAGTTCTTGTCTACAGTCACAGAAATAAGATTATGAAACTGAATGTGGTTGCATTGATGAAGTTTTCCCAATGACGCTACTAAGGACAAGTTCATGAACTTGATCCCCCTGGAAGTCAAGCAAGCCTATAGGATTCTGAGCCCCACACTCTGCAGCTGGTCCAGTCCATCTCCTCTCAAAGGGGTGTCCATGCCCACCAGGGCATCTCAGTTGCATCAGTCCTGAATCCAACCTAGAGGAAACAACTCCAAAGGCCTGTTCTGCATCTAAGCATCTGTGACTCCTTCACTGCTACCTGTGCAAATGTCATCCATGAGGGAACAAAGCCACAATTCTATTGGATATTGGTTAATCCTAAACCAAGCTCAGAGGCACACACGACTGTCATGTTCCCCACACCTGTAGCACTGTAACAAGCATGGAGAAACCAACTTCGTCTATACCTTCATGGATTGCATATTCCAAGGATGAGAGTCCAGTGAAAACTATTGGAAATGTTATCACTTGGAGTGGCTTTAATTAATCTGAGTTTTTGGAGATGTGCCCAGCAAGGGTAACCTCTGAACTGAGAGCTCAATGATGAATAATTATGGAAAAAATTTAAGAACACCACAAATGCTGACTACACACAAAGTAGGATTAATTAATCTAGCTAATCAGGGGGACCACTCCCTTCACTTGAGTTCTTCAAATGATTGCCTTTTTGCCTTTTTGTTATCTACTAGTTGTGATGCTAGTAATTGACCAGAAAATACTTTACCCTTAATGACATAGATTCTAGCCAAGAGTGCTTTGGGTGGGAGCTGGGTAAGCATTTGCTTTCCGTAGCACCTATAGCCAGTTCTAGTGTCCAGTTTAAGATACATAACCTATTATGTCACAAGTTTAAGGTGTATCCCCACCACCACCACCAAACAGCCCTGAATTATGGCAAACACTGACACTGTCTATTTCCTTGTTCATGAGATTTCACCTGCCGAACTGGAGTGCCTCTGCCCAGTGGTTTTATTGAACCTTACAGTCATTTCCTGTGTGATTGTCATAGGATTCATCAGAGGACAAAGGAAATGAAAAGCCAGGCCCCAAAGCTCTGGGAATGTCAATGAGCAAACAGATCTTACAAGCCCGATACATCATGAAGAAAACAGGGAAGGAGGGAGGTGATCATTTGCCAAAGACAGAACAGAACATAAATTAAGTTTTCCTCCTGACCTTTGAAATTTTTGACATTTTTATCTGCTCATCACTTCTGACTGTCTTATTTTCACAACTTCCTTAACACCCTAAATAACTGCCTTCGGCAAAAACAAACAAAACCTGTAGTGTCTTCTGGAGTCACCTAATTGAAACTGCCGTTAACAACGTTCATCTTAATGAAATCTCCAGAACACACAACACTGAGCTGTGAACTCAGTGCGTGGGAACCACTGTAGGGATATATAGTCTCATTTCTGTCCCTAGACCAGTAGCTAGCATCAATCCCAGCATAAAACCCCATAAGTGACTCAGAATCAGCTGGAAAGAAAGTGGAAGCTCATGGCTTGGGAGTCAGATGCTGAGCTTTTGAATTCTGATTGCTCTTTATTAGCCACTGAGCGAGCACTGGAAAACAGCACCTCAGCTTTCGAAACCCCAAGTTCCTTCTGCGGAATAAAGATAAAGACCACTTACACTATGAGGACACGGAAAGAGCAAATAAGGCCCTGCAGGCCTTTTTCTTACTAGGAATAGAAGTATTATATTCTCTTTACTTTTCCTGAAAATGATGTGAAAGTTTTATTTTTATTAGTAGTGAGAGGGAGGGGCACAGACTACTTCACATTAGACAAGGCAAATATTTTGTTGAATGTGTATGTGTATGCATTTTGGGTATACCCACATATATGGAGGTCAGGAAGTCAGGAACCAACTACTTTGCCTTTAAGATAGGGTGTCTCCATGGCCTGGAATTCACCAAGTAGGCTAGATTGGCTGGTCAGTGAACTCTCAGCAATCCACCTCACCATCACTGGGATTATAAACACATGCCATCCATTGCTGGTGGGAATGCAAACTTGTGCAACCACTTTGGAAATCAGTGTG
>JAQHUG010000551.1:571972-615618 GCA_028555095.1 Dicrostonyx torquatus | reverse complement strand
AAAAAAAATAAACACATGCCATGACACCTAGCCTTTTCTGTGGGTTCTGGAGCTGACACTCAGGTCTTCTAGACTTAATTGGTATCTGCCCTGCATTCGTGGGTTCCTTCTCTTTGGCAACACCTATGGGGTTCATGGAGAGGATGTCATGCTTGTGCTTTTCAGAACCATGTGGCAGTTGTGTTAGTCACTTTCCTGGTGACAAAATACATGACAAGAACATTTGAAAGAATGAAGGGTCTGTTCTGATGGTTGCAGAGGGCTTAAGCTATAGCCTTTGACTCCATGTGCTTGGACAAAATCTCAGGGTGGCAGGAGCCTGCTGCAGAGGGATTTCTTTATCTCGAGGTAGAAAAGAAGCAGAGATGGGGAACAATAACCCTGGTATCAGATATAATCTTCAAAGCCTCGCCTCCCGGAACCTTCCTCCAACTACATCCTATCTCCTCCAGTTCACACCACCTTCCAAGATGGAAACCAAGTTTTCAACACAGGAGCCTGAGCGGGCATTTCATATAAACCATAACAGGAATCCATCTCGCCTTAGCTCAACTATGGCTTATGTATGATGTAAGGGTCCCCCAAAGTTTAATGCCAAAGCTTATCCCCTATCTTTAGGATCAGCAGAGTGGCAACTGACTCTAACTATAGAGCTATTTAAAGGTAAAATTACAGAAAGCCAACAAGTGAAGTCTCATGAATAAATCCTGGTGGATTTATTAGAGAGAGAGAGACAGAGAGACAGAGAGACGAGAGAGAGAGGCACACATGTTCCCTGTCACTTGCCAAGTCCATGTGATAGTCTCCATCAGCTTGGGACTTAGCTAGCAAGATTCTAATCAGAAAAAGGGCCCTCAACCGTCAACCAGAATATAGAGCCCAAAGCTGCCCAGCCTCAAGGGTCTCATCGCAGCAACACAAAGTGCATTTGCAGAGCATTTCTCCTACAAACTTTATAATGGGGAAAGTTTCCCACCTACTGATCAAACAGCCAGATCTGAGCTCAGTTTCGCTCTCAAGCTGAACCCCACAGGGGCACCACTGGGCTTGGAAGACAAGTGTGGATACACTTGACTACCCATGATTAGCCTACAACCATCTTTTAATAAACTGTGTAGAGATGTCCCAAAATTACCGAGCCGTTTCAGCAAAGCTTTGTTTCTGCTTTGATTGCCCTAAATTCCATCTGTCCCCAACCTGAAGCTCCCTCCAGAGGCTCTGTCCCAAAGTACAAACTATCTTAACCAGACAGCCTACGCACCCTTCATGCTGGATGCCATCCACTCACGAATGTTACCAAAGGACAAAATCATGAGAGGTGGGATGGGACAGTGCACATTAAGGGATAAACTATTAAGAGAAGGGATCCCTGCCTTTGAAGTAAGTCCTTTCCCCATAAACTAAGGGCAATTAAGCATTCTACAGTCAGTTTCCAGCTAGGAAGAAGCTTAACATATGGAGAGACACTGTCATGCCCTTGGGGACCTTTTACATAGCTACCACATACAGAAATAATCATTAACAACCTCAGGAATACAAAGGCTTAAGTAACTTGCCTAAAGGTGAAAGGGGAAGATGAGAATCACAAATCAGGCTTTTTCCCCCTCCAGCTCAACTTTCTTCACTGGGAAAGGTTTTGTTCCCGGTGTCCATCACCTCTCACCATCTGGAATCCCGGTTGCTCGAGGCTGTATCTCTAGAGGGATCCACCAGTTCTACAGAAATCTGCTCATCTCCCATGTGTTTGACAAGTGGTCAGGGGACCGTGCAATCAATTGCTCGGTGGTTGGAGAAAATGCTGGATGCATTGCACCAGGAGGCCTGATTTAAAGACCATTGCAGTGGTTCTTAATGTACATTTTAGAAGAAGATCCCAAAGACAGAAATCCTCAGGAGCGAGTGAGGGGGCAGAGGCGGCCCCAAGAGACCAAGATTCATCTCATACACCTTTGTGGTTCTGGGCTTAGGAGAGAGTCTGATACATGGGGACCTTGAAGGAAGGTGGGACAAACATTACCCTCTGGAGAAGTGTCTAAAACTGACACCCATGGGGAAAGTGTTGCGGCTGCAGAAGGGTACAAGGAGCAGGATGGGGGAGGAGGGGCAGAGAGGTTGTGGCCAGGTAGAAAAGGCACTGAGCACCCAATGAGGGGAGCTAGCTCCTACTGCTTCTGGCCATGCGTGCTTTATGGACATGTTGCTTACATGGACCCATGTGTGTAGCAGTTGATTTCTTTTGGGGGTTCTCATTAGGTACCCCAGGCTGCTCTCAAACCCACACTCCTCCCGCCTCAGGCCCCTAGACAGAGCTGGTGTATCTAGACAAATGTATCTGTCCACTTCGCCATCACACCGCAGGACCATCCATTTTGCTGCCAACCTGCAACGTTTCACATCACTGCAGAGTTTTCATCCACAAAACGGGGCCCTCAGACTAATGTTTCAAGCCATTCAGATGCGGGGAAGGACTGGAGCAATGCTAACCCCACTCATCTCTCTCCATGCGTGATCCATGAGGCAAAGACCATTCAACAGCAGGTCCCCTTGAAAAACCTCCTCAGAACAATGTCAAGTCACACACTTTGTCAAAATGCCAAAAGAAGAAAGCATGAAATAGCCAAGCTGGTCTTTATGGGGTAAGCATGGCGTTTTTCCCTAGGAGGGGAAAACTACTGTCTGATCAGTGCGGCGGCCACAGTCATGCATTCTCCTCAGGAGCAGAGATGAGGCCATTTTAGTGGTCTGCGTGTTTTAGAGCTGTGGGCACAGCCTCCGCAATCCATTACAGCCCATTGCTCAGAGGAAATTAGCTGCCAGCTTGACCCACGACCTAGACCAATAGACCTAGTGAGGCAGATGCAGTGAGTGGCTACAGCCACGGAAAGACAAGCGGACAAAGATACTCACCAAGCAGCCAGCCCTGACCCCTAAAACAAACACCTAAACTCCTCCTGCTCAGGAAGATGGTAGCGATACTCCTGGGGACAACTTAGAGTATGTTTTATACATGTTATGCAGTTGCATTAATAATGCCATTAGTGAGGGCTATTCACAGTTCCATTTAGCAGTGATTCTCAACATGTGGTTTGCGACCCCTTTGAGGTTGAATGACCCTTTCCCAGGGGTTTCCTAAGACCACCAGAAGACGGAGATATTTACATTATGATTTGCAACAGTAGCAATATGATAGTTACGAAGTAGCAACAAAACCATTTTACTGTCCAGGTTTCACCTCAACAAGAGGAACTGCATTCAAGGTCGCAGTATTAGTAAGGTTGAGAACCACCAGTTCAGAGGCCATGAAACTGAAGGACAAACAGATCTTAGCACTTGTCTGAGCTTATACAGTGCAGCTGTGATTCAGAGACAGAGCACCTCATTACAAAGACCCTGATCCTGCAACTCCAACCAACAGAAGAATAGCGGAGCTAAAATGGGAAGCAACCAATTCTCTCCTGAACATTCCTCTCACTGCCTCATTTAGACTACTCACTTTCCCAATGACAATCACAGGCACGTGACTTCAAGTGGTTGGGTGACCTGTATGTGAACAAATCATTTCCTTAGTTCTTTCTCATAATGTGGATCAAAAATGACCTCCATAAACCACCTACCTGCTGTGGGAGAATTGTCTATATTCTGTCAATTGTTTTAAATAAATGCTGATTGGCCAATAGCCAGACAGGAAGTATAGGCGGGACAACCAGACAGGAAGTAGAGGTGGGGCAATGAGAAGAGGAGTATTCTGGGAAGGAGGAAGCCCATTCCTCCACAGTCCTGTTCAGACACCAAAGAAGGAAGATGTGACCTGCCCCCTGTAAAAGGTACCGAGCCATGTAGCTAACACATACTAGAATAATTGGCTAATGTGAGTTATAAGAGCTAATATGAAGCCTGAGCTAATGGGCCAATCAGTTTATAACTTGTGGAGACCTCTGTGTGATTTTCTTTGGGACATGCTGGCTGTGGGAACTGGGCAGGACAGAAACCCCAACAAGCAGGCCCTCATGTTATACCTACCAACCATCCACATTAATTCGACTCCACCCATTTAATCCTACCCCTCCACCCAGCTCATTAACACCACCCGATATGATCTTGCTTATTACCAGTTCCCCATTTCCTGCCCATCTCTCACACCTTAGACTGAACTTCCTGGAGGTGAGGCCTGGTTTGCTCTCCCACGGCACTCACCAGCAATCAGGACACTTCCTGCACACAACCTGTTGCATGAGTAGATGAACATCAGAACCATTGTGTTCATGTGCTTGGGTCTCTTCCCCTGGTTGTCATTAGAAAAGAGAGATGGGTATGTATTACTAAGTCCCTCTTAGATAGGAAGTACCCTGTAACTCGGAATAGGGGAGGTGTAATTAGTGCCTCATAGGCAAAAAGATAAAGAAATGTCCTACAGACACCAAATGAACAGTGAATTCCAAGAGGGGTCATTCAGAAAGGAAGAGTAAACTGCTCCTATTAATGAGGGGACTCCAGCTTAGCTTTTCTCTGCAGACACAAAGAACTCCAAAACCAAGCTCCCACACTGTCTTTTACTAGAAGGGCTTAAAGGCTCATGGTCATTTACATTACTAACAATCTAGCTGGGGCTTTTGGAGATGATGGAAGGAATACATTCCGCTCCATCCCTCCTGCTGATTACAATGAAAACCCCTGCACAAACTAGATAAAGCAGCTACACAGGATTCTAAAGAGTAATAGCAGGCACACCACAGAGGAAAATCAAACCACAAGGAAGCTGCACAGGGAGCTTACTGGCTTGGTTTGTTTGAAGTCTCCAGTCTGGTCTCCCGGCTCAAGCTCCAGCAGGAACCAACAGAAACACTTCTCTGGAAAACTTCTTTTTTGTGTCCTGAAAACCAGTACATGGGATCCTCATGGGACAGAGGATGTGGTGGTCACCTCACTTTTTTCCTCCTGGCTGCCCATGACCCAAGCTAGACACAGTCAAGAACCTGCATGCCCACAGCAGCCATGCCAACGTCAGCCACCCAAGCATCAAACCTTGAGAGAAAATCCTGCTCTTACGATCAAGGGAATGGGAGTCTTTGGTCTGAAGAATGTGGAAGGAAGCCCTTTGCATTTTTTCTTTGTTGTTTTTTCTCACTGTTTTGACTGAAGAGACCTATCCACCAAAAGCACAGAACTGAACAAGAAGAACAAACCTCACATTTCTAGTCAGGGGTCCAAGAAAAGAAGGACATGAGGAACCAGAAGGTGTGAGAAGCCTCTAAAATTGGAGGATTTGACAAACGCTTTTCTACAGGCAAATGACTGGATCGGTTCTTAGCTTTATCCACGTGCAGTGAACTGAAAGCCATAGAACAAACCCCACTAAAAACTTATGTCAATCAAGACCATCACCGGATTCCATACTGGCCCAGAGGTAAAGAAAGGAGTGCACACGCACACGCGCGCGCACACACACACACACACACACACACACACACACACACACACCTGCAAAAGCCAAATGCTAAAATGTCAATGAAATCAGAGCCCATGGAATGGGGCACAGAACTTGCCATCTGAACCTCACTGAGCTGATCACTTATCTTCCAAATGCAAATTTATATGCTCCAAAGGATTTTAACAGTGTTTAGAATCTTCTAACTCAACATTCAGAATATACAATATGCAATTTGATCTGTAGTAGGATAAATGACTGTCAAACACAAACTTACTAACCCCTAGATTTTTTGGATGTGTATGGTAGGAGGGACCATGATGAAGCTAAGGACCTTGAAATGAGGCAAGTTCCCAGGATGGTCCAGGTGACCCAACGTCTTCACAAGGTGTAGCAGGCTTGTTATTCTGGGCCGCCAACCAGCTCGCAAATCATGACATAGAGACTTATTGGTTATGAATGCTTGGTCTTAGCTTATGCTCATTTCTGGCTAGCTTTTTTTCTTTAACTTAAATTAACCTGTTACTCTTTATCTACATTTTTCGCTGAGGCTTTTTACCTTTTCTTTCTATACATCCCACTCCATCTAGCTGGCTGGTGACTGCCTGGCTGGCTCACCCTATGAAACCCCCCTCTCACTCATTCTCTCCTTCTTCCTCTCATTCTTCTTGAACCTAGAATTCTCCTATATATTCTTTCTGCCTGCCAGCCCTGCCTATCCTTTCTCCTGTCTTGCTATTGGTCAACCAGCTTCTTATTAGACCAATCAAGCACAACAGTAATACATCTTTACATAATTAAACAAATGCACCACATCTTTTCCTTGTTAACAAAGGCAACTGAAACAAATGTAATACACCTTTACACAGCTAAAGCAATATTCCACAGCATAAACAAATATAACCCATCTTTACGTAATTAAATATTCCACAACAATAAGGTCCTTACAAAGCAGAGTAGGAGAAGGCATATACAAAGGATGTGATGGAAAGCCAGTCACCGATGAAATCTAAAGCCGGAGAAGGGGACACAAGACCAGGAATGCTGGTAGAAGGGACAGAGCCCTACCAACACCAGGCCAGTACAAAAACAAATTTGTTTTAGGCCAAAAGGTTTATGGTCACTTTTTCATATTCCTAACAGAAAATTTAATTTTAAATTATTCAAACAGAAAATTAGGGAAAAAAATCTCATCCACTCTCAAGGGAAATGATACTAAATGCCAACCTTGACTTGACTCCTTATGGTTGAATACACAGTTCTTAGAAGCTTGGTCCCAGTTTGGTCATCTGGGAAAGGATGGTACTTCTAAGAGGCAGGGCTTAACGACTGGTCAAAAGACTGACCCCTTCCCTTATGCCATCCTCTCTTCGTATAGTGTCGCCTTCCCAATGATACCACCAAGCACAAGGTCCTCAAACATCCCTAAATCCAAGCTGATGTCACAGCTCTGCACTAAATAAATCTGTTATTCTTATAAAACGACTATCTTGAGTATTTCATTATAGTAACAAAAGCAGATTAATTTGGTCCTGATTTAGGAATTATAAAAGATGTAAAAGTAATGACTCAATCTAGATTCTGTGAAATGAATGCAAATACTTTAAGTGAATGTAAAGAGAAAGCTTTTCAATGTGGCATGTGGCCCCAAAACAGAAGTTTAGAAGTGTGCTTTAGAGTCCTTTGGAGGAAAATGACAGAGCAGTGACTAGATTAACTTGACAACAGATCAATAAGGAATTATCTAGTCTGAATGATAAAGGAACAATAAAGAAAAAAGTCAGAGATCTGGGCACCTGTGAAGTGCTACCAAAAATGATTGGTGTAGTGGTTTGGATAGGAATAGTCCCCATAGACTTGTGTGTTCAAATGCTTGGCCCATAAGGAATGGAACTATTAGGAGGTGTGGCTTAGCTGGAGTGGGTGTGGCCTTATTGGAGGAAGTGTGTCACTGTGGAGGTGGGCTTTGAGGTCTTAGCTGCCCAAGTCAGGCCTAGTGTGACATTCACTTCCTGCTGCCTGCCAGTCTGCATGTAGAACCCTCAGCTACCTCTCCAGCAGCATGTCTGCCTGCGTGCTGCCATCCTTTGTGCCGAAACAATAAATATTTTATTTTCTTTTTCTTGCCCTTTTTGAGACCCCAATTGTCTTAGGGTTTCTATGGCTGTGAAGAGACACCACGGCCATGGCTACTGTCATAAAGGAAAATGCTTCACTGGGGCTGACTTACAGTTTCAGAGATTCAGTCCGTTATTGTTTCGGCACAAAGTATGGCTTCAGTAAAGCCTTGTTAAGATAAAAATCTAAAAAAAAGTTAAAAACATAATCAGGCATGTTTTAATCAATCTTCTGAAAAACCAAAAGTACTTGTAAGATTTTACAAAATCATGTTTTTTTAAAAAAAAAATAAATCTAAGTGTTAATTGTGATGGGCTTTACAGATATAATTAAGGTCTCAAGTCAACTCCACTGAAAAACAAAGAAATAGGGAGGGGGATATCGGTCAGTCAATAAGGTCCGTGCCTTACAGACACAAGGACCCACGTTCACCCCCAGAATCCAAGAGAAAAAGACTGAGAGTGGGGACATGCTTGCAATTCTGACCCTGGAGATGCAGAGACCAGCAGATACCTAAGCCTCACTAGTCGATCAGCCCAGACACATTAGTGAATTCCAGGCTAATGAGTGTCTCAAAACACAGGTGGTGTGGAATGACATCCAAGATCGATCTCTGGTCTCCATACCTATGTACACGCATGTGCACGTGCATACACATGAGCACATGCACTTAGTAAGTCAGGAAATAAGTGAGCAGAAATAATCAATCCTACAATTGATCATTTACAATTACAATTGGATCTATTAAGTCAGGAACTCTTATGATTGGGTCTATTAAGTCAGAAACGAGAAATCAGAGAGTCTAAGTATAAGGGTGGACACTCTGGGCTTAAAGACGGAGGAGGAGGGCATGTGGCTGGCAGTACAGCTGGATTCTAGGCCCTGAGACAACAAACAAGGAAATGGAGACCTCAGCGTGTCAAATTTTGTCCATTTTCCTACAGGGCTTCCAGATGAGCTCAGCTGGCCTGGAGCCACTTCTGTGATACCGTGAACCCAGCCATGCCTTGCCCAACTTCAGAGCAACAGAAACACAAAATCAATGGTCAGAAATAATAAGTGCCCAACTTGTTACAGTTAGAAAATGAATCAATAGCACATAGTTTTCCTAGTCAAGGAGATCAATGCTGTACTTCTTTCCCAGGCTGCATAATAACTTGCTATTATTTTGATTTAGCAAAGTGTATTCTAATACATCCATATTTTCAAAAATGCTCATGCCCCTGTTCCTTGTTATTTTCGAGTAACCCAGCAAGTAATCTTAGGGATCTGCCTGAACGTATGTGTGCTGTTTTTTTCCCTAGGAGACAGATGGTTCAAACAGAAGTGACTTCACTGAAGGAATACACAATTTTAAATGGTAACAGCTATTATCTCATTAATCTCTAGAAATAGATTGATCTGTACCCCCAGAGACTCATTTATTCACGTTTCACACTGCCTGTGAAAGGTGTAAAGTTTTATTTACACGGCTACATAAGCAAATCTCCCCCTCCGTTGGTCTGTGCATACCTGGGCTAACTTGAGATCTGATTCTTTGCTGTTTTAGTTTTGATACGACAGTCTTGATTTATCTTTCCTAAATGATACCATTATTTTCCTTGAATCTACATTCTCCTCTTTCATGTTTTTAATTTTCAATTTTTCTGAAAAGATTTGTGTTTATGTTAAATATGTGTCTGCGGGAGTGGTGTGCACGTGAGTGCGGATGCCCACAGAAGCCAGAGGAGACACAGACGCCTGGAGTGGGAATTAGGGTCATATGACTGGGTGCTGGGAACCAAGCTCAGGTCGTCTGCAAAAGCAGCACTTGCTCTTGTTCACCCAGACATCTCTCCAGCCTCACTTTTAAGTGTCTTTGCCATGGACTTCTTAAATGTTTGTGTGGTCGAATATATTTTTTGTCATTTCTTGCTTAAGAGAAATTTTAACTGTACTACTCAAATATTTTATTTTGCATCTTTCCTGCTTTACTCTCAACATTTTCTATCCCTTTATTGACAGATAACTCACAGTCATCTCGGGTTTGATAGGTCACATATTTCTACGGGTATCACCACAACCCAGACTTAGAACGCGCCATCATTCTGCACTGCCGCTGTTAACCCCTCCTTCCATTCCAGCCCCCCCCATAAAACCATTTGTGTCTAAAGGATCGGCCTTTTCTAACATTTCCTATAAATGGGATCAGATCATAATGTGTATGTCTAGCTTGGTTCACTTGGCATATGTTTTGAAAGACTGTGTTGTTGATATACCACTCGTTCTGTCCTTTGTGTGGACAGTGGCATGTCCACCCTCCATATCTGTTGGTTCTACAATCAAGTGACCATGGATGAAGAATGCTCCAAAACATTCATATGTATTGGGTGTGTACAAAATTATTTTCTTATCACTAGTCCCTAAAAATATGCTACAACTACAGAAACGTAAAACATTGTTGACTTGAGTCAAACATGTGATAAGATAAAACCAGCCAAATCAAAGCCTCCCTAGGAAATGTGGGGCTCAATGCATACTCAAAAACCAGACCTGGATATAAGGGCCAAAATAGAGAAGCATCGCTGATGTCCATTCATGTGGACCACCACGGTGTGCACACAGTGTGGGATCTCTGAGTGTCTCAGCTAGACATAAGCAGAGCTTACACAGTACAAGCTCTACCTTTCACAGGTGAAGGGAGCAAGTGACAGTAAAGAAAGCTGACCCTCCCCCCATGGACACAGAGATGGAACAACGTAAGGACTCAACCAAGTCCCTAAATCCACCATCAGTGCCCTTGGCCTACCGTCAGAACTAGATAGACCAGGAGGGTGGTGGGGGCGGGGAGAAACTTGGTGGAATGAAGGAAGCCCTTGATGTAGAAGGCATGTGGTGTAGTCTGACATAAACATAGGACACAAGGCTGACAAAGCCAAGTGATCAAAAGACAACGGATGCCACCCAGTCCGATGAACTTGTTCTCCATCCTACAGGCAGAGTATCAATCTAGATTCTAGTACAAACCCTGGCTCTGCCTCTTAGTTCTACCATCTAGTTCCAGTTAATTAACACGGGTTACTTTGGTTCCCTCTAGAAGATGGGTGGACAGCAGCATTCTCAGTGGAGCTGTTGTGCAGAATAACTGATCAAGGACACGCAAAGTGCTTAGAACAGATTGTTGGTGTCAAACACATCCTCAGCATCAAAACTATGGTTTTGCGCTGGCCAAAATCCCATGGCTGGGGAAGCCATGGGCCTTGCTGAGGAAGGTACTGCTGTTGGATAGAATGTACCTATCAAATTATATTTATGTTTAGGCTACTGTCAGCTTCGGTCAAAGAGGCTTCTTTGGGCAGCAGGGAGCAGTTGTTGCAGAGGCTCCTAACTAGCCAAAGTACTGATGATAAGAGACTGTTGAATGCTCAGCCCCATGAGACATCTGTATCGTCCCCTCCAAGGCTCAGGGAACCTCACCCAACAGGGGGCAGAGAGACTGTAAGAGCCACACAAGGGCACTACATTGTGGAATGTCATCTTCTGAGCATGGCATGATGTTGCACTCATGACGTCACAGCAGCTGTGGTGATCTGTACGAGACTGAACGAGATTGGATCCATCAACACGTCACAGAGGAAGTGAAAGTAGGAGGACTATCTGGGAAGAGGAAGGGGTCAACAGGAGTGGTGGGAGACAATGAAGGGTCATGGGAGGGTGGGTGTTGTCAAAGCACATCATACATATGAAAAGCTCATAAGGAAACCTCTTACTATGTATAACTAATATATGCTAATAAGAAACTTTAAAATTATTCTATGACCAGAGTCTCAAAGAAATCTATGTTTTAAGTTCATTACTTTAGATAAAAATCATCCTGGAGACAGAAGGAAAGGTAGAAATAATATTTTTATGTAGCCAGGATGGGCAGGAAGAAAAGGAAAGAAGGAAAGAATGACGGGGTTTCCCAAGGGGCTCTAGACCCATCCCACGATGACCTAGGACATCTCTCCTCTGTGTCATGCCTTTTTATTGGAGCCTCAGAGATGAGGCTAACACAAACATTTATTGTCCATGTATTCCTGGTGATTTTACACACACTTTCTCTAGAAAATGTTTTCCAGAGGCTTTGATAAAGACGAAAATGGAGCACACGCTTTTAATCCCAGCACTCGTGAGGCAGAGGTAGGTGGATCTCTGTGAGTTCGAGGCCAGCCTGGTCTACAGAGCGAGTTTCAGGACAGGCTCCAAAGCTACAGAGAAACCCTGTCACAAAAAACCAAAAAAAAAAAAAAAAAAAAAAAAAAGACAGAAACGGAAAAAAAGATTCTCCTGCATTTCCCAGTGCAGCTCCTGCCACCTCCTGTCATGACTTCAGTGTGTGATATGTACAGGCCTTTGACCATCTCCTGACCTGTTGTGCCTTCACCAAGGTCAAAGGCAACAACAAAAGACCCTGGGGCAGCGAGAGCCTGGCTTGTGCCTGCCCTTGTTATCTGAGCTTTTAGCTTCCAGATAAAACATCTGTGCAGCGCTTTATGGAAACATAAAAACTGCAATTAGCATCCCACATAAAGAAAGTAGGGAGTTCTCTGTGTGGCTCATAAACCCGGGGAGTTTTATACCTGAAAACAGAGGCTGAAAGGATGCCATGGCCTGTAGGCTTTCCGGGCAGTGTTTGAAGCAGGTCATGGGAGCTTCCCTGGGAACTTTCAGTTTTCACCTTGAATTGATCACATCTCCATTTATCCAACGTGGGCATTTGAGTAGAAATTACCTCAGAGGGATGAGTGCTTGACTTTAATGCAGGCCAGTTACCAGGGTTAACAGCCCAGAGTCACTGGCACCAATCTCTCCCGAGCTGCTTTCCTCCCTGATCTGCTTCTACGTTACTGAAGTTTCTCCCACACCCAGGCTCCTGTGCCTGCTTCCCAGCATTCCATTTTCTTGGGCTTTAACTCTTTGGATGCTCAACATTTTCTTCCCGCCTCCAACTCCAGAGCTCAGGCAGCTTCTGGCCCCATGTTGGCCCCATGGAAGGATTACTAGGAAAGAGAGAAACGTGGGCGCTGGGGCCCCTGTGATCAACTGTGTTGTTGTCCTCTGACTCCAGAAGCCCCCAAGTCACTCGTAAGCCTTTCCCATGCACACACGCTCATCAGCTGACCTCACACAAGAGGCTCCAGCCCTAAGCAGCCCCTGTGTTCTTCTGGGCCTCTCTTTCTCAGTGTGACAGGAGAGCTCTTGGGGGTACCTCTGGGGTGTTCACTCTCCAGTGTCAGTTTGCAGTTGAAGTCCTCTGAGACATATGTGCTGGACTCCAGCCTCCAGTGGCCTGGAGCCCTCTGTGACCAGAACATAAAATATCCCTTCACTGCTTGATTTCTGCTTGACCTTCTTGACTCTCTCTGATAGAACCTTTGTTTTATTTCAAAGGCTATGTAAAATCATGCAGATATTGGTATCTGGGCCCACAGATTTTTGAAAAGAGAAGATAGTTTGAAAGTTAAAATGAGCATGGATCTCTACAGAAGTCATGTGGGTTTCAAGGATTTTAAAATACATGAAAAGCCATTGAGTTGATAGGAGTTTCTTAAACCTCCAGGAACAAGAACCATCACGTGAGAGCCAAACACTGAGCTCTGATCTTTCCAGCACGGTCAAGTGGTTCAACTTATTTTAAGTTTGTTCTTTGGAGCGAATACAATTCAACTGCAGAAATTTTGCTGTCGTTGTTATCATTGCCGTGGCTGTCTTCCTTTCATAAGAGGATGTCATGAGAAGAGAGGGTTCCTATCAAGGTTTGTGTTGGGGATAAAACCACTAAACCTCTCAGGGTTCAGAAGGATAACTATAGCAGGCAAAAAACCTAACTAATAGAGTCTGAGGGTAAAAACAAAATGAATTAACTCATAAATTTTTTCTATCGTGTCCCGTTTGTTCTTCTATGGCCTCTCTAATGCCCACTTGGTGTTTCTCGCTATTCTCTCACCCTTCTTTCCATCCCACATGGTTTCCAGTTTATATACACACAGTTAACACAGAATTACAAAAACCTGTTGACCTAGCAAGGAAGTGCTTTGCGGCTCAGAGGGGGCATGGCCATGAATCTCCCCCCCCACCAAATACCTGAAGCAAGCCTCTTCCTCTAGCTCTAGGGGTAAAGGCATAAACAGTTAATTTCCTGGGCTATGATCTTATGGTAATTGAAATCAAGATGAAGAGTAAATACAGAATATTGGTAGCTTGTTGGGTTAGATCAAAAGGCCAGTAGTCGTTTCCTGAGTCGGCTGTTAGAGCAGACATACTGTCTCTTTGCTTAATGTCTCCTGCTTGGGGCTCCTTTCCTGTCAATGAATTCTGTCAATAAAGATAGTTGTGGGAGACTAGTTTTATGTAGATGAAAACAAAGGTTTGGCTGAGTGAATACTTTCACACCATGGCTTCACTGTGTTGGGGGTGGGGGTAAGGTATCTAGTTGCCCATACAGGAAAAGTCAGGTTTACACTGCTGGAAAACGATAGAAGGGAGAAACGTCTTGAATCCACAAGATTTCAACAGAATTGACAGCAACTATCCAAAGACAACTGTTCCTGCAGCTGTGCTATGCGGGTCCCCCACAATTGGTAACACTGGGTCTGTCTAGAAATCTGTCAGCTGTGCATTTGCCATGTAATACTTGTGGACTCAACTTAGGCTCCCCTGCATAACAGGCAGCTACAGGTGAGTCAGTCCCCAACCTCGACTTTAGGTTTTAGCAAGAACACTCAGACACAAGATGCCAAGACACACAACCAGATCTGGGATGCAATGCCTTGTTTGGCATCCAGGGATGATAACAGGGTCCTGCACACAGGTTCAGAGGAGGCCAGAGACACAAAATGTACAAGACGTTCAGGCCACGCTCTCAGACTGTAAGGAACAATAACTACAGTCAGCTTGTTAGTGCTGATGAATGCACGTACAAATACCTGCTAAGTTAAACCAAAGGTACTGAGTTAAGCTAAGGTCACCTGTTCAACAGGAGCTGGGGACACAGCTGTCTACTTTGGACCTTGAAGAATGGGACTCTATCATTTAGAACTCTGCCTCCCTGTGTGCCACCCAGACCACATCCGTGCCCATTTATCTCCATCAGAGTCCTGGTACCAACCTTCTTCCCTCAGCAGTTTCTCTGGGATAGGGAAAGGTAGGATATGGTGAGGGAAGGAAAGGATAGGAGCCTGCTGAGAAGAAACTGAGTCTAAGGGCAGGGCAGGAAGCCGACTTCGGGACATATGAGAACACTTAGGACAGGTGACTCACCAATAGCAAGTGATTAGCCATGGGGCAGAAAGTCCAAGCCCTCTCCCAGTTTGCTTCGCTCCCTCATGGCAGTCTAGGCCTGCCTTGAGGACTTATGTTCTTAGACAGATGGTCTGTTAGATTCCCAAGACTGCCATAACAACAAACTTAATCAACGTCAACTGGATTGTGACTTAAGACAACAGAAATGTACTTTTCTGCAAATCGTTAGAAGTCAAAATCAACGTGTTAGCAAGGCTACATCCCTCCGAAGGCTGGAGGAATGAATCCTGCCTGGCCTCATCTAGTTCCTGCTGGTTGCCACCATTCCTTGACCTGCAGCTGCACTGCTCTGACCTCTGCACTGTCATCACGCCCCCTCTACATGTGATTCTTTATTAAATCCCATCCCCTTATTCCTACTCAAGACAGCATGCCCGCATTTGGTACTGTCTCTTGGTCTTCCTGTCCCTTCCCTATTTCATCCAGACCCTTGTCTCCCGCTCTGTATACAGCAGGAACTGACCATCAGCTGCCAACCTGTGCTTCCGCTTGTTGATCTCTGAAGACCCAGATCTGGCCAGAGACTCACTCAGGCACTGACCATTTGGCAGGTCCATGATACAAGGTCATCTCAGCATGCCAGTTCACATCCCAGAAATCTGCACGACAGACCCCAGAGCTGGTGGTTTGCCGTGGATTAGTGATGGGGAAAGGTTTTAGCCTATCAGGCTAATGGCCACACCCCGCCATTAGCCATTAGCTAATTATTCCGCCCCATCATTAGCCATTAGCTAGTTATTTGGGGTTGGACCATCAGGTCCCAATTAGGTATAAAAGGCTGGGTCCATGTGGGAGAGCTCCCTCTCTCTCTCTACGGATCGTGGGTTGGTGCACGTCTTCGGAGAATTTCTCCAACAGGATTTTGATGCAGAGAGATGATATTATCTTAAAATGGATCTTCTTACCACATAAGCCAAAAAAAATTGAAAACTTATGTAGAAAAGGTCTCTGAATTAATTATAAAGGGCAAGCTAAGACTTTGTCAACTAGCAGGTATAGACCCAGCAGAAATTATAGTGCCTTTTAATACTGAGGAAATAAGAAAGCTATGGGAAGATAATGAACCATGACAAAGAGCTTGTGCTAATTTTTTGGGAGACATTAATAGCAATTATCCCAAAAGTGATAGGCTTAACTTTATAAAGAGAACTTCATGGATTCTTCCTCAGATTGTGCGTGATGCCCCAATAACTGGAGCTCGCACATTTTATACTGATGCCAATGGATCAGGTAAGTCTGGTTATAAGTCAGATGAGTTGAGTAAGGTGGAACAAAGTCCTTATAACTCTGTCCAGAAGGCAGAATTATATGCTATCCTAATGGTACTAAGGGATTTTACAGAACCCCTTAACATTGTTACTGACTCACAGTATGCAGAAAGCATCATTTTACATATTGAAACGGCTGAATTTATACCAGATGATACAGAATTGACTTCATTGTTTATCCAGGTTCAAGACATTATTAGAATGGTGGCTCACAACCATCTGTAATGAGGTCTGGTGCCCTCTTCTGGCCTGCAGACATACAGACAGAATGTTGCATACATAATAAATAAATAAATAAATAAATAAATAAATAAATAAATAAATAAATAAAAGACATTATTAGAAATAGGCTTTGTCCTATGTACATAACACCCATCCAATCCCATACGGGTCTGCCAGGTCCTCTAGCACAAGGTAATGAAGAAATTGATCAATTATTGATTGGAAGTGTGCTACAGGCTTCTGAATTTCATAAAAAACATCATGTAAACAGTAAAGGTCTAAAGAAAGAATTTTCCATTACATGGCAACAAGCTAAAGAGATTATAAAGAGATGCCCTACTTGATCTTTCTATAATCAGACACCATTACCTGCAGGGACTAACCCTAAGGGTTCTCAAAGGAATGAAATCTGGCAGATGGAAGTGTTACACTTTGCAGAATTTGGGAAACTGAAATATGTGCATCACACCATTGATACGTATTCAGGCTTTCAGTGGGCAACTGCTTTAAGCTCTGAAAAGGCTGATTCAGTAATAGCACACTTATTGGAAGTTATGGCCATCATGGGTATACCAGCTTGTGTCTCTAGAAAAATGAAATGGTTTTTTGCCTATTATAATATCAAACATGTCACAGGCATACCGTACAATCCTACAGGTCAAGCAGAAATAGAAAGATCAAATCGAACAATAAAGGATATTGTTAAATAAACAGAAAGGAGTGGAAAATGCACCCAGAAATAGGTTGCATAATGCTTTATTGACCTTGAATTTTCCTAAAGCTAATGACAAAGGAACAGCAGCAGCAGGAAGACATTGAATAATGGAGAAATCCGTTGAACTAAATCAACCAATTTATTTCAAGGATTGCTGACCTCACAATGGAAGCCAGGAGAGGTGCTGCATTGGGGAAGGGGTTTTGCTCTTGTTTCCACAGAAGAAAAATTATGGATACCATCAAAATTGATAAAGGTCCAGCTAGGAGAAGAAACCACTATGAAGGGAGACATGACGAATTATCCACAATGATAATAATAATACAGATGGTAAGACAGACAAGTAGGAGTGGGGCAGGGTTCTGTTCTTTTCTCCTCAGGAAAGTACTCATCTTCAGAAGATCTGAAAGAACTTTGGATATATGTGAATACGGACGGATGAACACAGTTTACAGCTCAACAAGGATAAGTAAAAGAAACCAATAGGTGCCATGAGTATAAATCTTCACACACACACACACACACACATGTATATATGTATATATGTACATACATGTATTGATATGGATACTGTGTAAAGCCTCTTATACTCCAAAATATACATTCATAACTATATAAAACTGGTTTTAGAATGAGACTCTGACTCAATCCCTCTCTAATTCCAAGCCTGTTATTAAGAGTACAACCCAGAGTTTCTGGAATTTTTGTCATATGTCAGGAGTCAGTTGATATGAGACAGAAAATAAACTGAATTTAAAGAACATATTTCCTTTTCTTTGTATTGTTGGACTAGGAGTCCAAGCTCCAGGAAAGAGTTGCTTCAAGCATCCAGACACCACAGTTGATGCAAAAGCAAGAGGATTTTATTAATTCTGTCATGACAGGGTCCCCCAACATCCGCAAAGCTGAGAGACCCCGAATAGCTAGTAAAGACTACTTTTAAAGGAAAGAGCCATAGAAACAAGAGGGTGTCTGGGGGTTGTTTTCCAACTAATTGGATTGGCTTATTCAAAGGACTATTAGCAGTGATTGGTCTGTGTTGGGGCAGGAGAATAGTTGTGTGATCCATTGAGGTAAGAGGGATCTCTGGGTCACTTTGCCCCTTTCCCAGGGACTGAATCAAAACACCAGGAACTGAGTCAACACTTAAGGGTTAGTATGTCCCTATTCAATAGAACATTTACAAAGACACAAGGAGATGATGGAAAGTTCCCAACATTTGTGTGTGGATGACTGTCACATCTCCAGGAGAGAGGTGTGTAATATTTAGAGGCCTCAGAAATGCGTTTAGAGTCTTTCAGTATCTATCATAACTTTCACTGATATGTGTTATTAATGTTTTCAGTTTTCTACAATGCATAATGATTTTTTTGCAGCAATTTTTGAGGTTTCTGGAAAGAGGATGACAGCACTGGATGGTGGCCTCATTTTAGTAACTTTGAGTTGTTTTAGCCTATGTTGTAATTCCAGGAAAAGAAGATGGGACACATTGACAACACTTTCATCTGGCTAATGCGACATCAGGACACAGATGACACTGCTACAGGACCCATTTGGATACCATTCGCCAGGATGATTTCAACTTGGATAGCTGATATGGATCTCCTAGACTAAACATCGTCCCCATGTCAGCAAGAAGTAGCTTTAGAGAATGACGTCCCCTCTCCCGGAAAATTTGCCCTCAGATTTTGGGACTTTATTTAGGGGTTGATTATGCCTTCCATATAATTAAGAGATGGGGGAGGGATAATGGATTAATATTTTTATTGTTTGTAATTTTATGTTCTATGTCTGTTCCCATTGTATATAGCTATACTAGAGTTAGATTGATCTTATTTAGACAAAAGGGGGAGATGATGGGGAAAGGTTTTAGCCTATCAGGCTAATGGCCACGCCCCATCATTAGCCATTAGCTAATTATTCTGGGTTGGACCATCAGGTCCCAATTAGGTATAAAAGGCTGGGTCCGCATGGGAGAGCTCTCTCTCTCTCTGCGGATTGTGGGTTGGTGCACGTCTTTGGTGAAGCGCGGATCCAGGGTCTGGTATTGTAAATCTGTTTGTGTTCCTTACTCCTATTAAAGTGTATATATTAAAGATATCTAGCCTGGGCAATAATTAATTAAATCTTACAGATTAGTTCCTCAAATCCGTAAAACTAACAGGAGAAGTAATAACTCCTGCTGTCCCATTGTACAGGTAAGGGTGATGAGCCTGAGAGAGTTAAATACCAGTCCCAAGAGCACACATCTACAGAGTACCAGCACTGGACTCCATCCTGAGCCTGTGACCATGCAGCCAGATCTCCTGGAGAGTGCCAGTTTCCCAAGAGAGTGGGACATACATAGACATTAAAGAGTGGGGTGGCGTGATCTCAAAACTAAATCCTAGAGCTCTGGTTTGAATGAATGTGTCCCTCCCAAATTCGCATGTGGGGACATATCCCCTAGGAAACTGGTTTTGAAGTGAGAAGAGATTACTCCCATCATTTTTCCCAAGAATTTATAGACTTCCCTAATCCTCCCACCTTTTCCACCATGCAAGAACTCGGGCTTGCTGTTCCTGCCATGTGAAGACAGGATAACACCACCTCATACTGGAAACACAGATTCTCTCACGAGACCCCGAACCTGATGGCTCTATCATCTTGAGCCTCCTGTCCTCCAGAGCTGTGGGGAACAAGTGCCTATCACTTAGAAATTACTCCAACTTGGGTGTTTGCTACAGCAGCACAAATGGAATAAGATA
This sequence comes from Dicrostonyx torquatus, assembly GCA_028555095.1. Lineage (NCBI taxonomy): Eukaryota > Metazoa > Chordata > Mammalia > Rodentia > Cricetidae > Dicrostonyx > Dicrostonyx torquatus. The sequence continues at coordinate 595,800 of JAQHUG010000551.1, read as the reverse complement.
CCTGGTAACAAACTGCCTTCCATCCCTCTCTCATCTTTCTTAACACATAATGGTGAAGATATGTGTTTGGTGTGGTTGTGAAGCAATTTAACACCTTCCTGGCTTTTGTTAGACTCTTCTGTCCCCTACCATTTTTTTAGGCAAGGTAAGTCTCAAGCTTATGAAATTTAACAGGAGATCACCTAGAACAGAAAGATGAAACTGGTCATCTTCTCTTTTTGATACTTTGAGTTTACAGAAGTCATATTATTTTGCTTTTGTGGTAGTAATTATAGCTTAGAGAGCTTGTTTTGTAATACATTTAAATGTATAAGATGTGAATTCACTTCTTAATGATTAAGTAAATAATAGTTTTCTCTTACTTAAATAGAAATATTTAATATTTAAATACTTCTAATACTCAAATAATAATATATCTCCAAATGGAAAAATCTAGAAAGGCGCACACAGAAGACTCAGAAGTGGGAACCATGTCGTGAACTGTGCCACCTCTCAAGACTGGGACATTCCAACAGAAACAGCAGCAAAGCCGGTGGCCCCTACCCAATCCGGCTCCAAACACTAGCCACTTAGAACAACTGCATGGCTTTGCTCCTTGCGAGGGGAAGAAATCCATCACAAGTTTTAGAAAACATCGACCATCACATGTCCCACCAAAGGCCCCCATAAAGTTTACAAATTTATTCTCTTAAATGAATCTACCCTGCCAATCATCAGGTTGGGAAGGAGAAAGAGAGAAGACCAACTGCAGAGCAAGGAGAGATGTCCTTTCTCCCTGGGGCGTGCAGCGTTTTCAGATCTTCTTTTCATGAGAACTGTTTTCCTGCTTATCAGAGACTGTGAGAAGTCTCCCCGTTGGAAATTGCATCTGTGAGAACGAAGCATCTCACTCTTGACTGACATGTAAACACAGCTTGGTTTCCAGCTCCCAGACATGGAGTCTGTGATGCTGACAGCATTGCTCACAAACACCTTCACTTGTTCGTTTCCAAGGAAACAAGAGGTTTGATTCAATTCACTCTGCACTGCTTTGCTTTCAAGCCTTATTTTCATTTCACCAAAGTTTTGCCCTTCCCTAAATCCTACCCTACTCCCGTCTTTCCTGTATTTGTATTTGGTGGAATGCCCCCATGGTTCCAGCATGCAGTCTCTACCATAGAAATGGGCCAATAAATCTGACCTTATTGGGACATAGATCTGTCCCTGGTGATCTTATAATGACTGAACCAAAGCTGTTTACATTAAAGACTGAACCAAGGCTGTTTATACTTAACGTTCATTAATCTGAGTCTAATTTTTCTAATGATTGTTTATCCCTTGAAATAAACAAGGAAATAAATTGCAATTCTCAGGCTACATCAGAGAGACATTGTCAAGCTAAGACTTAACTCTTCTTCAGAAACCACCAGGTGATTGGAATTCACTTTCCTGCACCACCATTAATGCTGCAGTTCATCTATTTGGGTATTTGTGGTTCTGTTTAGTTCCACTAAGGCCCTGATCAGTGTTTGAAGGAATCATATAGGCTCTAATTACCCCAGGTGGCTTCACTGTTTAGTGTCAACTCAGGGCTGCACATCTCTGACAAGGCAGCCCATGTGGCCAAGGCCACAGCTCTCTCATTGAGTCAACTTGATAAAAATCCTGTGGATGAAAAGGGACCACAGCCTCTCTACAACCTCACGAAGGAGGATCATTCAGTTTAATCACAGGACACTCTGAAAAGTGGAAGGAAGACGAGGCAGGACTCCGGCTCACTTCCCCATGGAGCCGTCTGTTCTTTTGTTCCTGCTTCCCTGCAAGCATCTGCTCTCTGCTCGCTCTGGGCTCTGCTGCTAGGCTAACCTAAGGCTCACACATGACTGTGCCTCTGTGAGCCTCAGGACTCAGTGCCCAAGACCAAGGCTGGAGTCAGATTGGTGCCTTCTTCCGTGGTCAAGTGTCCATGAAATACAAACCCAGAGAGCTGTGGCTCCCTTAGGCAGAGCTGTGGATTGGGAACAGATCAAAGCAAGAAGAGGCACGTTGTGGGTCCATTTCTATGCCAACCTTAATAGTAGAGAATAAAAGAGATCCAAGTTTTATTCACATCTTGTTTCCCTGCCTCATATCTTAACAGTTGTTTGACATTTTCAACCTTTAGGAGAAACTATCGATAGATCACGCATATGGTCCAACCCTCCACGAACTTGGGACTGAATCAGGGACATGACTTAAGACATTCCCCATCAGAAAAATAACTTTCAGCCACTGGCCTGGTATGAATTGATTCAGGCAGCATATATTTATACCACTATTAAGTCATATAATTATTACACCATTTTTAAGTCATATTGTGTATTTCCAAGGTCATATTCCAAGGAAGAACCAGCGGGTGTTGGGAAGGTTTCATCTTCACGCAGGCCTGCATCTGCTTGGGAAGGCATCATCTTCACGCAGGCCTGCATCCACTTGGGAAGGCATCATCTTCAGGAGCCCTGCATCCATTCACGTGAACCTTCCAGCTCTCTGCTTGAAGCAAATCCCTCTCTACTCCCCAGTTTCTCATCTGAAAACAGTAGGCAGCGCTACCTTGCCCAAGATTGATCTTGAATATGATAGTGTCATTTATTCTCTCTTAGAGCTCCAAACATAACAAAAATGGAGAAATCTTGGAGAGCCTTGGTTCATATTGAAAAGTCAACAGTTCAATCAAGATACCTCATGGATCTTTATTCCAACCTTGTAGGTTGTCCCCAGAGAAAATCCCATAAGAGCACAGACCTCTCCTGAATAAAGTCTTTCATGTCAACGTATCACATCTGAGGGTTGTAATTTATAATTTTAATATTTTAAGATAAAGAAAGTGGGAGTCTTGGGCTGGAGAGATTTCTCGGCAGTGAGGAATATTTGTTGCTCTTGCAGAGGACCAGATTCGGTTCCCAGCAACCACAAGGTGGCTCACAACCATAACTCCAGCTCCAGGAGACCCATGTTCTCTTCTGAACTCTGTGAGCACTGCACATACATGGTGCACATACATGCATGCAAGCAAAACACTCCTAACACGTAAAATAATTAAATATAAGGAACACATTTAAATGGGGCTGGAGAGATGGTTCATCAGAAGAGAGGGCTTGTTACTCTCGCAGAGGATCAAAGTTCAGCTCCCAGCACCCGTATCAGGAAGTTCACAGCACCTGTAACACCAGCTCCAGGGGCTCCTATGCCCTCTTCTGGCCTCTGCGGGCATCAGCACACAGGTGCACACACAGACAGACAGACACAGAGGGAGAGAGAAAGAGTGGGGGCTTTTAAAAGCAGTGATTGAAGATTTAACAAGCAAGTTAGTGTCTTCACCCACTCTGTGTGGAGGACTTTGATGATGTCACTGCATCCACTGCATCTTCACCTGCTTCACAGCATCCACTGGTCCTCCAGCACCTGCATTGCTTTCCTTGAAAGAATTCTCTGCCAACCCTACTTGCTGAGTCATTGGTAAGACAGGGGTACCAGGAACTGAATCTGTCAGGAGCCCTCAAATCAGGGATGGGTGGAAAGGAAACAGCTCCACTGTGTTTTCAGCACGTTCCCAGCATCGTTCCAACATGATTAGGTTTAGCTGCTCACAGTGGCAACCAACTTGACAATCCCTCTTTCCTAGTTAATGGGTAATAGGGTGCCCATACATTTCACCATACATTCTGGGGATGTCTTGGGGAAGAAGGTCTGAGTGAGATTAACCCTGGGGTCAGAGGACAGGTCAGACTAGATGGCATCTACCAATCCAATGCATGCTCTAGTAGAATGAAAGAATAAGAGGCTCCCCAACAACTCCCCACAAGGCCCCTACACACAACCCACTCACACAGTTTCCCACACTGGCCCCCATACAACCCCCACACACATATCCCCCTTAAAGTCATGCCACAGCCCCCTGCACAGTTCACACACACACACACACACACACACACACACACACATTCTAATAGGTAATCAGTCTTCTCCTGGTCTAGACTTGAACTCAGAATTGAACATCAGCTCTCCTGGGTCTACAGGCTATTGCACACAATGCTCAGCCTTCAAAATCATGCCAAACAAATTCCTTCTAATGAATAGATATATGTGTACATACACTATGACATAGGTATGTGCACACACACATAAAGTATATATTTATATATAGATATGCACAGAGAACAACGTCATGTGTAGACATATTTCCCAGTGGTCCTGTCACTCCAGAGAACCCTGACTAACACCTACAGCTTCTTCCTTTGTCTCACTTCCCCACTCTCCCAGGGTCTCCTCACCACCCAGACAAACTACTTGCACTTGAACCTTTGCCTCAAGCCCTGTCTCTGAGGACCCCAGACTCAGCAGCCTAACCACCTATGTTCCCAGCCACCTCTCCCTGGATGTCTTTTCATGCCAGCTTCCTGTAGAGTACAGTGTGGCTATAGACATTTAGACAACGATACATAGAAATAAACACATCAGATGGAAGGCACCTGAAAAAGCTTTTTAAATCCCTGTTAATAGTGAAAAGAAAGGAAAGAAAGAATAACAACAGTTTTTCTGCCCTTCTCCCCATCTTAACCAAAGTAACAATACCTGCTCACTGTCTTACAATCATAGGGAATCAATAGCTCCTCAAACCCTGAAGCATTAGCCATCCCTGCTGAGTCCACTCTAATTGTTCCTTCTAAAGCACTGCATGCATCTGCAATATTTTAACTCTCCTTTCCCCATTCAAACAAGTTTGAAATTCTGCCCTATGATATCCAGAGGGGTTTCTGGCAAAGGACAGAGAACAGTGTTTTTCACTTGTGCATTCCAGAAGCCCGAGGCCTGCTAGAAAGAGATTCTGAGTATGAGTGAGTTGTCTTAAAGGATGGAAGGAAAGAGTTGACCTCACTCAGAATACATAGTCTCTTGTGCTAGGGAAGAAGAGCAGAAGCAAGGTTTGGACTCAGCACATCTCTTAGGTGATTCACTTCTACCTCCCATCTTAAGGAGCTGCGGGGGATGCCAAGACCAGAAGGACAGGAAGCGACAGCTCGGTTCTCAGTGGTAACCTCCAAGGACTGCCAAGCCCAACTCTGTTAAGATGTTAAGGAAATCTAGGTAGTAGGCTCCTTTAAAAGCATAAGACTAAAAACTTATCAGCTTCTTTATTACTATGGCACTTGCTAAAGAACTAAGACCATTTGCTTTTTATTCTTTCAATAAATACAAATCCTTAGGCATTGGAGATCTGGATAGAAGAGAGCCCAGCATCTAACTGGGACCATGGCTGATAGCCAACCTGTAGGTTCGTGGATTGCGTTATGAATCTCAGAAGCTTTCCAGCCATCAAATGAGATGATTCAGACCAAAGAAGTAGCTCTATGACACATTTGTGGATGAGTAAAGAACACTCAGAGGTCGAGTGCCTTACCAATACTCCCCCAGTCACGACAGATCGACATTCAGACCCACATCCGACTGGTTTGTGCAAGGGTGGCTTCCCGCTTGCTCACCATCCTGAGCCCAGAAAGAGCAAGCCCAGCACGAATCTAGGGAGGACTGTACTTTATTTAATCCCTGCTGAAGCTTGCCAAGAAGAATGAGTTATGTCTTGCCATTCAGTGTGAGTGTTCTCCAGAACCAAAAGCTGCATCTGCTAGAGTTCTAAGTGGCTTCCACGAAAACCAAACCTATTCATCATACCTTAAGGAGACACAGTAATCTCCTATAGGCACACATTAATTATCCCATTAGAAACAAGCTAGAGTTAATTATAGTGCCTTTCTAATTTAAAGGAGAGGGGGGGAAAAAAGAGAGAAACAGGCCTGAAGCCAAGAAGGCTCAACTCTATATTCCGAGATGAGAAAAGTGTGCCCTTGTCTACAAGCTGCCTCTTCACTGGGAAGGAGAAAGATTGAGAGGTCAACCCCTCAGACTTTGCCACCAATACAGAAAGCCTCTCTAAGCCTTGCCTGTGGCGTATCTCTCTTTAAGGAAAGGCCCTGGGCCACTGGAAATATGTGTCCATTAATTATTAAGAAAGCTTAATAAATCGAGGAGGAAGGAAAATTGCATATGTCATTTTCCTTGCATTCAAATGTATTCATTATTTATTACTAACATCCATCTCTTTAGAGGAGACTAATCTAAGCCAATGATTTAAAAAAACAAAACAAACAAAGCACAGACAGGCAGGTCACAGCAGCCCATGCCCAGAATCCCAGCACTTGGGAGACAGAGACAGGAGGATCAAGGGCTTAGGATCATTCGTCCTCAGCTACATAGCCAGTCCAAAGACCAGCATGAGATACATGGGATCTTTCTCAAGAAAAGTCAGTGAGCAGATCAACTGCAGAGTCAGAGAGATAAGAAAGTGAGTCTTCTGCAAAACCAGGCAGTGTGTGGTACTCACTGCTGACATCTCTGTGAAGATTGCTTTTCTGCTTTAAGTATATAAAGAAGCAAAAAGAGGCATATTGAAGCATGCCGCAGTCCTGAAACACAGCAGCCCTGAGGCTTATCTTTTGGTTTCTTAAAATAACTACATCAGCTAAATCTCATCCTTGGTCTTTCTCGGTAAGTCCTGCCGATGTATGAGCGTTAGCCAACGCCTTCAAAGTAAAATGTGTTTGGTCTCCTGCAGTTGCTCAGAGGCACTGCACTCGCTCAGAGGCACTGTGGAGTAAAGGACATTTTCCCCATTGCAAAGAAGATGCGCAGCTCTGACCATCTTAAGAGAGTGCTTGAGAATTATCCTTGCTCACATGACTAGAACACTATGCTCTACAGGATAAAAGACTCTCTTTCTGATAACAGAAGATGAAAAGCCACAAACTTTCATCACCACTTGTTCCAGTTGTTCCCAAACCTTGGTATGTATTACAGTTTCTTGGAAAGCTCCCTGGAGTTTTCTCTAGCTGCACCCAGGTATCTCATTTTGAATATACCTTCGCTAGGTGATTCTGATGGTCAGCCCCTTTTAAAACTGTTACCTGATTTTATAAATATATACAAACAAGAATGGAACTAAACCTTATTTTTAAAAGGGCCTTACAGATGGATGGAGAGTTGGCAAGCAGTTGAAAGCACTTGTTCTTGCCAAAGACCTGAGTGGCTCACAATCATCTGTAACTCTAGTCCCAGGAGATCTGATGCCCTCTTTTGACCTCTGCAAGTACCAGGCATGAATGTGGCACACATACATACATGTATATAAAATAATAAAATCAATTAATCTAAAATAAATGGACATTACTGTCTTCTATGGTGGAAGCATTAAGTGACTACGCATAACAAAGAACTTGGATTTTTAATTCACACTGGGCTGGGTCCCAGATCATTCATTTCTTGTATTAGATAAATTTCTACCCCCAGACTTTAGTTTAATGGAAATTTTGGGCTAAAATCAACCTAGGGGTCAATGAGATGGCTCAGCAGGAAGTAATCACGTTTATTACAAGCTTGACTCTCACAAGTTGTCCTCTGACCTCCACACATACACCATGGCATGTTGTGCACACATGCGCACATGCACACATTCAGATGATATGAGACACTATCATTCAATAAAAGTTGGGCTTTCCTCCTTTCCCCTCCTTTTGCTTTTCCTCTATGATATTGTCATGAGACTTTATCAACTCTCAGAAACTTGGACCCAGTTTGTTTCCCTGATGCTGATACCACCACCCACATTCTCATCCCTATATTTTTGTTCAGCATCTCATTACTTAAATATTAAGCTTGGAGAGAGATGAGGGAAAATAGCATTTTAAGAGCAAGCAACATAATCTCTACAAAATGTTATTCTGTTTTCCCTGGACAAGATCTCAGAACATCACGTGGAACAGCAGATACCTGAGAACAAGAGTTAGTGAAAAGAATAACAAAAAGTAAAAGCTGAAGAAACTGTTCCACATTTGAAGTGGACTGGCCACACTAAGCATAACAGAGAAGGAAGTGTGGGACCAGGACAGCCATACTGTGGGCAACCAACAGCAAGAAGATTCTTACAGCAGCCGACGTAGCGGTGGAGAATCGGCAGGAGCGGGGACCTTTGAAAGTGCCCATGAAGTACGAAAACTCTCCAGTCCTCCACATTGTGTCAAATGAACGGATGCAGACATATCCATAGGGCTCCGGGGTCCCCCAAACATCCAGCCTGTACTGTATTCCTGCAAAAGCCATCTGACATCTCTCTGCTGCTCTATGGGTATGTCTGCCTCAGTTCATTTGACACAAAGAACTGTATGGTATGCCTCTTTTCGTGAATGCAGAAGGACCCTTGCACGGGCATTGTGAGACCCTAGGTGCTTCGTTAGAGTGTATCATTCTTCCAGACATAAACATTTGAGGATAAAATTTCCATCTCCCAAATGTAACATGCTACAAATCCCTTTCTTAGCTACTTCTCTCATTGCTATGACAAAAAAAACAAAATACCTGCCAAAAGTAGTTTAAGGAGCAAAAGATTCCTTTGGGCTCTTGGGTTTGAAGGTACAGTCCCTCAGGACAGGCAAGACATGGTAGCAGAAGCAGAGGTCACTCTGGGTCCACCCCCAGGAAGCAGAGATCAATGCTGTTTCTCGGCTTCCTCACTCAGTCTGGACCCCAGACCATGACACGGTGCTACCCACATTTAAGGTATTTCAGTGAACTCAGTCTAGAAAGAAACTCCCTCACAGATATGTTCAGAGGTTTGTCTCCTGGGCAACTCTTGATCCTGTCAAGCTGTCAATATTAGCCATCACTTTCTCTTAGCAGAAAAATAAAATGTCAAAGCGTGACCCAAGTCCAGAAAACCCTTTCTCAACAATGTAACCCTTTGGGAGAGAAATAATGCACTAGGTAGTGGGCGCACACTCTGCAGGGCAGTAATCAAAGTGGGGTTTTTTGCTTTTTTTTTTTAAAGATTTACTTATTATGTATACATTGTTCTGGCTACATGTGTACCTGCAGGCCAGAAGCGGGCATCAGATCCCACTATAGATGGTTGTGAGCCACCAGGTGGTGGGAACTGAACTCAGGTCCCCTGGAACAGCAACCAGAACTCCCAACCTCCCTCTGAGCCATCTCCCCAGCTCCCTAAGTGTTTTGTTTTTGTTCTCTCATTCTCTTATCACCAAAGGCCCCAGAGGTAGCTGATATTCTTGCTGTTGTTCTAAGGTATATGAGGCTCCCAGGATTTGGTCACTGTCATTGTCTCTACAATGGTAAGTGGCAAAGCCAACCTTTTGAGGGGGGTCTGTCTGTTCTCTTGATCAGGCCACCTCGACAGACTCTCCTGCCACATGGATTGGGACTAGGTTGAAACAGCACGCTATGACACTGCCATAAGCTCTAGAAAATTCCAGGTCTTTCTGAAGAAAAGCACACAATAGATCAGCCGAAGATCAGAAGCATCAAGCTCTGGCTGCAGCAGCTCGAATTTGGCAACAGCAGCCCCATTGGGGCTACACCCCAGAATCCTTCTCATGCCTCAGCGCAGGCCTACAGAAGGGAACTCGCTGGGAACAGGGTATAGATAATCTGCAGGAGTGTCACTGTATATGCACTTGTTAATGTAAGTATGCACATATGTGTAGAGCTGCATTTGCATGTTTACACACATGTACATGGAGACCAGAGGTCGACGTTGGGTGCTTTTCCTTGATCGCTCTCTACCGTTAGCTCTTGAGACAGACTCTCTCCCTGAGCCTCAAGCTCATCGATTTTACTAGTTGGGTTGGTCAAGAGCTTCAGCGTTCCACCTGCCTCCAGCCCTCCACTAATGCTGGGGTCAGGAGCACAGGGTCGCCCTGCTGATTTTTGGTTTGGTTTGGTGTGGGAACTGGGATCCCAACTCAAGTTCTCCTGCTTGAGCAGCAAGCACTTTCTCAGCTGAGTCGCGTCCCCATGTCCCCCGTCCCCAAAGCCTACAAATAACGCAGCCAATGAGGGCATTAAGGAAGTGTGACTCTCTGCCATTCCACAGTGCAAACCCTGCCACCTCAGAGCCTGTAGCACTTCCAGCTCCCATCCTAATAACAGGTCTATTTTAGGAGGACTTGGGGGAAGTGTGGCGAATCTCGGAGCTAGCATATGTTCAACTGAGATGGTAGGGAATTCTGCGCAGTGCCTGTGGCCATAAGAAAGCAGAGTTCTGTCACTCCAGATGTCAACTCTCAGCAAGGCTACAATTAATGAGGGACCCGGCCTATTATGCGTAATACAAAGTGATAAGCAGCCACTGAAGCATGGCAGAAAGCTCGCTAGGGCGAGTACAAGCACACCTTTGGCAGAAGGAGATGTTTCTGTGGCACAAACATATCAGGTCCAAACCCCAAAGTCAATTCTGATTGGTCCATGAGGTCCAGTGTGGGAAGAGATGGATAGCGGCGCTCTTCTCCATGTTGTCATAGACAGACAGTGATGAGCTGCCCCTCAGACTACGAGCAGGTGACAGACACCCAGTGCATGAGCCAGTACCTGGGAAGAACTAGTTCCAACCAGACATGGGTGAGAACTTGACCACAGGACCCCCACAAACCAATCACAGGAGAGACATGTATCCAGTTAAAGTCTCCTTTGAGGAGAAATCCCTGTCCTACGTATTAAGTATCCCAGACCTTTGGACTGAGACAGGGCCTCCCTATGTAGCTTTGGCTGCCCTGGAGCTACTATGTAGACCAGGCTAGCTTCAAACTCACTGCAGAGATCTGCCTGCCTCTGCCTCTGGGAACAGTATGAACCACCGCATCCTGTGTCTGTCTGTTACTGCTCTTAAGGAAACTTCATGAGCATATCAATGGTCAGGAAGTGTTTATCAATTGCTTGAGAATACCTGTTCGGAAATGCATGCTGCCTGGGTAGCTACATGATCCCTACATCTGTAGTTCTCATGCTTGGTGCCTGACGAAGTCACCGGATCATTTGTTCCAAAACAATTTCTTATTTGCTGTGTTTAGGGTAGGACCTAGAATTTTGAATTTCTAACAAATTCCATACCAGGTGGTTCTACACTATTATTCTTGTAGAGCACTCTAGAACAACTGGCTCAGATCACTGAGACCAAGCTCTGGGTGAAACACGGGCTCTCATACCCACCAAACTACAGGAGGAGAAGACAGAAGCTGGAGGCCAGATATGCCTATCTCCCCTTTGGCAGGGAATTCATGGTATTTATTTCCCTAACCCAGTCTTGGTGGGTGTCTTCTGCCATCAGTTTTCACCTGTGAATTACCTTAGCACCGCCTTCATCCTAAAGGGCCTGATTTCCATGCCTCTTCTAGTCCTCTTACTACACTCTGACTCACTCTGAACTGTGGAAACTGGAAACCCCTCATTCATAAATGGAAGGTGCTTTTGCTTTCCTTGAGGGCCAGAGACGTGGGGACTCTGGGATCACTTCAGCTGTCACAGAATGGGGAAGTCCTACTTCCTGTTCCCCAGCTATGACCCTGACCACGGTTTTCCAGTGTTTGCCCTTTGGAGGCCCTGCGCATCTTCTCCGGATGCTACTGCACACTCTTCCCTATCTTAGCTCCAGGTCGTGATTTCTGTTGCTGTTGCTGTGGTGTCTGTTGTCATCCGAGATCAGAAAGAAATCTTTTGGAAGTCCCTTACTTCTTTCTTTCTTCACATTTTATTACAGAAACTACCAAGCACATTCAGAATACTATAATATGCCTCTATGTATTCTCTAAACCATCCCACAATTATTAACTCATTCCAATCTTGCTTCATTTGCACCCTGACCAAATTCTCCAAACTCACATGACCACTAAGAGATTTTGAAGCATTTCTCAATATCCTGTGATTTTTAGCTATAAATATCAGTGGTATCTATTTTTTAAAAAACAGACTCAGGAACTGAGGACAATTTGGGTACAACTGTCACCCCATCAACCCCCAGAGTTGGTGCTGTTTATTTGTCTGGCTAGGCCAGTGTGTCCATCTTCTCTCACCACTCAGTGTAGAGATTGGTGTTCACTGGACTAATTTTTGTCAAAGATACAAGATTAGCTATTCTCCCACTCTAGAAACTCCAAACAAACTCTCAGGAATAAGACTCAGGCCCAGCATGGTGGCACAGGGCTCGAATCCCTACACTCAGGAGGAAGAGGCAGAAAGATCTCTGAGAATTAGGTCAGCCTGGTCTACATGGAGCGTTTCAGGCCAGTAAGGGCTACACAGTGAAACCCTATCTCAATAACAACAACAACAAAATAATAATAGGACTTTTTTAAAAAAATAATCCACTGGCCATTATCACACCTAAAAAATAACAATTGTTTTGTAACATTGAATATACAGAATTTAAGTTTTCTCAGTTGTTCAGAGTCGGTTCCAAATAAGTTCTAGACTTTGTCACTGGTGGCTACATCTCGTCTTTAGTGACGAAGAAACTCCCCAGGCAACCTCATGCTGTTCACTGTGGCCTTCTTATAATGAAACCAGATGGTTTGTTCCAGTTTCCTTGGAATATGTTTTGTCTTTTTTTTATGATTTCCTTCAACATGTTTTCTGCCCTCTGTGTCTCCTGTGAGCTGGCCAGGTTGATCTAGAACTGCGTTGCCCAGTGCAGTAGCTCAGCTACTGGAGTTCGAATTACTGAAGAACAATACAATTTAACGCCTGGTTCTCGGCAGCACAAATCTTATTCCACATGCTCAACACTCACAAGGCTCGCAATTTCTGTTGGGCTGCCAATGCATTCTGTGTATGCGCGCGCACACACACAGACACACACACACAGACACACACACTGTTTCTGTCGCCACCAGGAGTCCTATTAGAAACGTGTTCTTACTGAGATTCACTGGTTTGGGATTAGGGTTAGGGATTAGGCATTTGGTTTAGGTTTAGGGTATGCATGGGTTACAGTTATGGTTAAGGTTATGGTTAAGTTAGTATTACGGGGCATGTTAGGGTTAGTGTTAACATTAATATGGGGGGAGGAGGTAATGTTACTGTCATTGTTTTGGCTTTAGGCAAGACTACTTCATAGTTACCCTTGTTCTACTTTTCTCAGGAGATAAAATGGCTCTGTTGGCAAAGTGATTGCTACACAAGCCCAAGGGCCTGAATCTGAATCATGGCACCTACCAAAAGCCAGCTATAGTGTTACACTTCTACAAACCCAGCACTGAGGGATTTGAAGAGGAGTGGATCCTAGAGCTTGCTGGCCAGACTGTCTAGTCAATCAGTTAGTCATAGCACTCACCAAAGGCCAGCCACAATGATGTACTTCTACAAGCCCAGTACTGAGGGGTTTGGGAAGGAGTGGATCTTGGAACTTGCTAGCCAGACCGTCAGTTAGGTTCAGGTTCAGTGAGGGTCTCTGTCTCAAAACCTAAGGTAGTATGTGACAGAGGAAGACATGTAATGCTAATCTCTGCACACCATATTTATCCACATGGATGACCACACACATACACACACATTATGCATGACGCACACATGTGCTCACACAAATGATGATGATGACAATAAGAAGAAGAAATGTAATGAAACTTTAAAAACCAATAACAAAGACAAACTAACTTTAAGAGCTCAGAGAACTAGGAAGCAAATTAATGTGGTTTGGTATTTGTAAAGTAGAACCCTCTGAGGTTGTTTCCTAGCTGAGGGACCTGAGATTCAGTAAACGATTTTCCCGAGCCACTCCAACTATTAGCTTACAGCGAGGCACCCATGTTTCTCCCTGCAAGGTCCTGTAGTGGCTGCGGTTAGCTGTTGGCTTGAGGGAATCCAGAATCACCTGGGAAATGGGCCTTGAGCAATTATCTTGAGTACATTAATTGAGCAGGGAAGATCTACCCACCACGGATAGTGCCATCCCTTGACTGGGATTCTAGATTATATGTGAGGATAAAGGGAGCTGGGCAGCATGCATGCGTTCATGCTCTGTTCCCGATTGTGAGTGCAGTGTGGTCAGCTGTTTGCATGCTCACATGTTCACAGCATGTGCACAACCATGCTGTCACCCCACCATGCTGCACTACACGCTCGAGCTGTGAGACAGAATCAACCCTTTCTCCCTTATGTTGCTTTTGTCGGTGTGTTTCCCAAGCAGCAGGAGAAGGAACAAAAGCAGTCATACGCAGACACTTCTATGTTGCCGGCTTACGGACTTCAGAGGATGGAACTTCCATCCAGGAGCAAACAGTGTTTCCTTAAGTCGTCAAAATCCTAATCATGGTCAGCATCCTGGAAGCATAGAGCAGTGGGGCAGCCCACTCAAACCCTCATGACTCCAGCCTCTCTGGAACACATATAATAGTATTCAATCTGCCAAAAGCTTGGTGGGAAAGCCAACTTCACTATCCCTGTCTCTCCCAGAGAAGGAAGCCGCCATTTGTGATCCTAGGAGACAGACATGCTGAAATAAAAACCAGTTTGCCTACCTCTGGGGAAGGCACTCCTGGTCCTACGGTGCTGTCAAGTCAAGGCTCAGCAAATTAAGTCAATGAAATATGGGAGGTCTCGCTGACAACTGCTCCCAAAATCCTTGTTGCACTGCGGGTCCTCTGCCAGTGCCAGAGCATCCCAGAAGGCTTTGTCCTCCCCGGTGGTGCTCAGCCAGCTGAGATCAGCACACATGGATGAAGGTTCTTTCCCCAAGAATATACCGAAGGCCCCTGGAGAGTGAGCCACCCACAGACTGACTCCTTCTGTTCTGGCTGTCGGGCACACTCACCCTGCATCAAACCACCGAGCAGCCTGCTGGGCCAGGCCTGTCTGTTCCTACTTATCTCTAAGGTTTATACTCCAAAGCCATGTGTGATTTCCAGAAAGACAGTCTGCTAGGCTATCTCCAAGGAACAAAAATCATTCTTTGGCATTTTAGAAAGCAGAGGCTTCTAACCTGGGATTCCCAGAAACCCAGGAGTCTCTGAAGAGAGGTAATTTGCAAAGGTGGAAACAGGCATTGTTTACAGACCATTGTTATTTATGCTTCTCTTCATATATAACCATAGAGAAACAATGAACATGGAGGGATGGAGAAGGCAGCATTTGATCCATTAATGCTGTGTGCATGCACAGAAATGCGACAGTATATCCTATTAATATGAACAATTAGCAAACACTAATAAAAATGCAGGGTATAGAAAGGGATGCTTGTACCCGTAATAAAAAAAATGGCAGTAGGAAAAATCTAGGGGTGTGGTGGTTGTCATCCTCCTGTATGGGGAGGCTGGGGTGTAAATGGGAAGCAGAAAGGATTTGAGGAGAGGGAGACCCAGGTTACGACCCGGCCCTCATGAGCTGCTGGCTTTACGGACTTTCGGAAAGCAGTCATTGCAAACTCATCTTTAGTTTCTGGAACTATCACATCCCTCTCTCCAGAGAGCAAGGGCACGACTTTAGAGTTCAGGACACAGAGCACCTAAACAAACAGGCTCGTTGCAGGAGCTTGGTGAAGACCGCTGCCTTCCGCCATTGCCCCTGTCTAGCCCTATGGATGGAGAGGAGTCAGGGTGTTGTTTCCATGGCGCAGATGTGGTCTGCAGTTCAACCGCACGATCATGGTGACTCACCCTCGCTGAGCCAAGACTTTCTCCTCAGGGAAGGATTGCTTCACAAGGACGCTGCAGGGTTAGAGCGAAAGCAATTGATCATGTGCAGTCTCTCCCAACTTGCCCTCACCCCGCCACATAGATAAGCCTCTGTGGAGAAGTGTGGCATCCCCTCTGTGGGAGCATCTGAGACTGAGTGGGAAGAGTGAAAAATGGTGGCACTAAACACTACACAGTGTCACAGCAGGATGCTGCCCGGCAGAGGGTGGGGAGAGAAAAAGCCAGTTCTCAGGGGGACAATTGCTTCCTCAGGGCGTGAAGAGCAGAAGGTTCAAATAAATACCCTCGCTATCACAGTGATCAAAAGTACAGAACACATGAACATATATGCACCATATCTGTGGTATTAATTTTTTTTGTTTTGATGCATGGTTTTATTACATTGCCCAGGCTGGCCCTGAGCTGCTGGCCTTAAGTGATCTTTCCACCTTGGCTTTAATACTAGCCCCAAATCATGTGCACATGACCATACCCAACCTGCTACTAAAATCTAGTGATAACCATAGCAATAAGCAGGGAAACTGGGGTCTAAAAAGATCACTCGAGAGGTAATGAAACGATTAAAATCAATTGAGAAACTGTTATATGGAACCCAGAAGAATCTGGCCAAAAAGTTAATTTGCTACTTCTGGGAAATTTTAGGAGAGAGGACAGACAACAAGAACGGGGCGGGGTGTGTGTGTGTGTGTGTGTGCATTCTTATCCTAATGGACACTGAGGAATGCGTTTTGTTACAGAGAAAAACTTTTGTTATTGCTGTTGGTTTTATTTTGTTTTTTAAAAGAGAAAAGGGAATATGTATATATATATATATATATATTACATACATATATATACATATATATGTATATATATATGTATGGAATTTTTTCCTTGCTGCTAACAAAAGCAATTAAAGGAGAGGAGGGTTTCTTTTGGCCTAGAGTTCAAGGACACACAGTCCAGCCTAGCAGGAAGCCACAGCGGCAGGAGCAGAGGGCAGCTAACCACATTGCACCCCTAGTCAAATGCAGAGAAAGATGACTCTGATAGTCCGTGGACTTTACATTTGGAGCAGATTGTCCTACTTCAACTAACCCAGTCTAGAGACTCCCTCCGACCTTCCCAGGGGCTTGTCTGCGAGCTCATTCTACAGCTAGGCAAGTTGAGGATCACAATATATGCCCTAGGAATTGAAGCGGGCACCCTATGGACACTGTGCCCATCTGCCTATTAGAAGCAGATTTCAGCTTTGCGGTGAGAAAACTATCTTTGTATCAACCATCGAAACAGTCTATTCCAAAGTCCTGTTCTTTATAATATGGCTATCCTCCTGAGTTACTCCGGACAGTGCTTCCTGTCATGAAACCATGATTAAAGAACACCTCCTTTCACTCTCTTGGGTAGCCTGGTTTGGTTGATAAATTAAACAACCATCCTACATTGCAGCTATCCTCTTGCTCTGTCTATTTCTCAAGCCATTTCCACAGAGAGGGCCAAAAATCAGAACAATGTCGAAGATACCCAAAGTCTTCGCTGTGCCCTCTCAAGAACAAAGGTTTCCGGAAAAGCAGCGGCTGTGCAATAGATAGAAAGAGGCAGTTACAGAAGGTGTGCATTTTACCGCTCCCCAGCAAGCCCCACTTTTTTATCTATGCTACAAATAGCCTCGGGCACATTTGGGCCTTGCAGAGCCCAGAGGACGCAAAACCATATGTGCTGGACACCACCCTAGGTCCAGCTTTCTGTGGTCTAGACACTTGGAGATTCCCTGACACCCATGCAGAGATGATAAAAACAACCAGAAGCCCCAAATGAGTTTTGTTGCCATGACATCAAATGACGTTAGGTGACCCAGCAGCTTAGAGGCTAGAAATGGGGTGGGCTGGGGCTGGTGGCTCAGAGTTGAAGACTGCAGATGGCACCCTCCAGCACTCAACTTCCGGGTCTCTGGATGGAAGCCCTGCTACCTCCCTCCTCCCTAGTCAGAGCCTCTTCTGCAGACCCTCAGAAAATTCAACAAATTAACATCTGCAAGTTCAAGCAGGAAGTCAAGGCTGCTGGAGACAGTCTATTTGTGCCTGCCTCTGAATAATTTAACACTCCCTCCAAAATAGACTATCATTAGAATTTGTCAATTCCTGTGCATTTAAGCAGACAGCTCAAAAAAGGAAGAAGTTCCCACACATATTACCTCCGAGTAGTGGAACAGACAGGTGGTGGCTCCGTTTTGTTCCTTCTTGCTTTTACCTCACTGATCCATGACACAAAAGGGAAGGCTGCCCTTTGATGTCTAAATAGCCCTGAGACCAACTCTGCACTGTAGATATGAACTGGAAGCAAAAATAAAATAAAATCTAATTCTTACAAATTCTCTGCCTCCACCTCTTCCTCTCTGTGTGTGATGCTATTCAAGTCACTAAGCCTTTTGACCTCAGTTTCTCTACCCCAAAACTGTGAATGCTGATGGGACCCCCTCCTAAAGGGTGTAACAGGATTAAAGGAGCCAGTAGGACAATGTAGATCTTTACCATTGTCTTATGTATTCCCTATGCACTTGACTTAAGTAAAATGGTGCCCGTTCCCATGAAGAATAGCAGGACGCCATTATAGAATATCTAGATGCCATTAACCCTGTGATGTAGCCTGAAATGTCTGCATAGGCACATGAATTTAGATGCTTTTTGTGGCCACTAGTTGGTGGCATTTTGGGGGAGGAAAGTTGTAGAACCTTTAAGATGTGGGACCTAGCCTGAAGAAGTAGATTGCTCAAGAGGAAGGTCTTATAAGTTCTAGGCTGAGTTCTTGGTTCCTGCCGATGAGGGCTTCTTGGATGTGAGGATCCTGTAGCCATAGACACTTCCTGACTGTTATATACTGTAGAATCCTAAACCACAGCTTTATCTTCTCCACCATGGCAGATGGTTTCACCTGAACTATGAGTCTTTCCTTAAGTTGTCTGTTAAGTATTCCATCATGGAAAAAAACTAATACATCCTTTGTTATCCATTGCCCAGACTGCTAAACACTCATGAGAAAGACAAACCACACATACACACACACACACACACACACACAGAGAGAGAGAGAGAGAGAGAGAGAACACATGTTTAAGTACAAACACATGTTCTCAACCTCTACCGATGTCTGAATCAACGGAGCCCTATCCTGCTTGCCAATGCCCCCTAGAGTCCCTAGCTTTATTCCCCAGGAAAGTTGTTAAGAGCCTCTCAAGTGAATTCCCCTTCCCTGACTTCCTGATCTCACCCCTTAGTTCACTAACCACCTGCTCTGGGATCATCTTATCCCCTCCCACCATCCCCCTCTCCTCTCAGCTCTACAACACCACACTGTTTCTAAGGCTAAGCTCCTCTCTCCCTGTGGTTCTCTGGCCCATCCTCTCCTAAGCCATCTCCTCCATCTCTTTCCTTTGCATCTTCAAACTTTTTCTCCCCAGAAGCTTTGTCCTGTAAAACATTCCAATAACATGCATCCTGCCAACATTGTCTTGGGCCTAAGTCTATAGTCTATAGAAGCCCCCTTCTGTTCACCGCTGAACATCACAGAGAACACTGGAGTCATAGACCTATTGCCCCACATCTTCATATGTGCACCCCTGATGATCTGGCTCTTGTTTCAACTCTCCACTGTGCTGACAGCATGTCCTAAAGGGTCGCTAGGGATGTCTAAATGCCATTTGGAGCTTCCTTTTGGTTCCAAAACTTCGACTCTAGCCACCAGTCTTAGGATTTACTATTGCTGTGAAGAGACACCATGACCACAGCAACTTTTATAAAGAAATCATTTAATTGAAGGGGCTTGCTTACAGTTCAGAGGTTTAGTGCATCATGGAGGGGAGCATGGCAGCAAGCAGGCAGATGAGGTGCTGGAGCTGAGAGTCCTACATCTTGACTCAGAAGCAACAGGAAGTCTACTGACTTTCACACTGGATGAACCTTGAGAAAAAGACCTCAGAGACTGCCCCCACAGTGACACACTTCCAACAGAAGGTGTGGCCCAGATTAAAGGTGTGCCCTCCAGCCTCACAGTATGGATTAAAGGCATGTGTCATCCAGCCTCCTCCAACAAGACCACACTTCCGCCCAGAAGGCCACACCTCCTAATGAGCCACAAGGCCACTCCCTATGAGCTTGTGGGGGCCAAATACACTCAAACTGCCACACCATGTCTGTCGTTCACACATTGATCACACTCATGATCACGCCACAGATTCCACTCAGATGCCCATCGAGCCCACTAAGTCTTACCCATTCTCCCTGCCGTGTTAGCCAGGGATCGTCTGCTGGCTGAGTTCTGCTACTTTCCTCAACCTGTTCCCCACACTTGCCAAGCCCTAGCCATCGCGCCAGCATTAGTCATTGCTGTCCCTCCTTCTTCCCATACTGTCGTCTGGATTGGGGCCTTGGCCAGGATTATCTGCCAGGATTATCTTCTCTCCTTCCAACCCATTCACCCTGCCCTCCCCATGGGCATCTCCTTAGAGTTAGGCTGTTAGGATGAGCTTCCTTTGCTGAGCCCTTCCCAAGCATCAGGCACTGAGAGAAACAAGTTCTTAACCCTCCCACTCAGCCTTCTCGTCCCTAAGCCACTGTTCATCCCCCTATTTCACGATCAGGAAACAGAGGCTGAGGAAGGACATTCTCATGCTATAGTGACAAGGATCACTGACCCCAGGATCATGGCCCCAAACCATGATGTCATACTGCTTCCATCCACAGACCAAATCAATAACTTCCAAAGAGTCCTTCACATTGTCTTCACATTGTCTACCAACTTCCTCTGTGCTGTCCCCAAGGAAGCAAGTCTGGGCTGGGTCTATCATGCTATACCTCCAGGTATCCCTCCCACTTGACTTCTGCCCATCTTCACAGTCATGCCCTTGCAATCAGGCCATGCCCCAGTTTGGGCTTTTCCCCCTTTTTGCTGCTTCTGCCATCTTCCTTGGCTTAGTCTCAGAGGCCCCTCCTCCTCCCTCAGCTCTTACTCCCAACAACCGATCATTTTTCTACTTCAGCACAGTCCAGCACATGGCTGGTCCCTCTGCCATCTTCGTTCCACACTATCTTAGGAGATGGACATTTGTGTCAGTGCCCTCAATGCGATGCCCATCATACGATATACACTGACGCCAGAGCATGCCGGACATTTGTCGAAAGGGCTTTGATCCCCAGGATCTCACATACACTGTGAGCACTGGGATGGTTTTCTCATTGATTTTCTCAATGATTTTCTCATTGGTAGAGGTCAGGGTAAGAGGCTTGTGCATGGCAATGCAGGGATCTCAGCTTCCATAAGAAGCAGGCCACAGATCCTGGGGAGTCCTGGTCCATTTGCTCGGTCAGACTCTGCAGAAAACTCATGGTTGAAAGCTGCAAAGTCAATTTTTGGAAGAAAGAGCAGAACATCCTTCGCAATCTGACACATCCTCCTGCACTCCCATCCCACTTTCTCCAAGAACAGCCTCAGGGTGACTCACTGTGGAAGAGACAAAAAACATTCCTGGGGAAAAGGCTGGAAATCTCAGCCAGACACTGAGTATGGCAGGTGATGGCATTCATCCCCAGAAGGTGAAAATGCCATGTCTCCATGGTTCCAGATTTGATTGAGCCCTGGGGTGGGGGGAGCACAGTGGATGGGGGAGACCCAACACAACAAGAACTCTCAAAGGAGTGCCTTCTTCTTTCTTCCAGCGGAGTGGGCTCAGATACCCCGGGATGTTTTTCTCTGCAGAGCACCAAATGCCATAATTCACCATCTTCTCCAGAGTGTCTCAGCCACCCACTGTAATGCTTATGATGGGGAAAGGAAGAGCTCCTCTGAGACCTACTTCTGATCCTCCCAGCTTTGCAGAGTCAACACGGACATCCTGGTAAGGACTGGTGACTTTCTGTGCTCCAATATACAATGGTTTCATCTGAACTCCATTGATGGAGGCAGCAGGTCAGAGCCCTGAAGAACCCCTATTCCAAATGTTTCACCCCTTCCTCTCCACCCACCTCCACACTTTGGCTTCTCAGATCCTTCTACATCAACCGTCTTGGAGGAGGGATGAGCCTTGGGTACTCTTTTCTTTCCCAAGGTATTGTGTGCACTAAAAGAGCAGAATCAAGGGAGAGGGGATGCCCTGCTTTCTCATCAGCGCCTGGGCTGAGCCAACCTCAGAGGAAGCAGTGTGGATGCGTGGGTGTGGAGAACAGGATGCTGTCTTGGCACGTTCACCCGAAGGGCCTGACAAAATGAGATGGTTCTGGAATGCTGCACAAAGGGTTCCACTGGTCTGTTTTCCAGACTCTCTGTTCCTTAACCAGAGCATCTTAGAGATGCTTCTCCTGTCTCTCTCCTTTCCCCAGTTCATCTGCATCTTCCTCTTTTTCTTGAAGAATAAGTGAACATCAAGGGAAAAGGGGAGAAAAAGAATCTCTGGAGTGCTTGCCACATGCCTGGCTCAGAGCTGGAAACCTACGATTCGTGGAGTCCTCACAGAACCCTCCAGTAGAGACATCATCATCATCTCGTTGTCTGAAGGAAACCCCAGATCTGAGGAGAGCTCAGGGAGGCTAGGTGAGCTGCCCCAAACCACACAGCTAATAATTGACAGAGCTAGCGCTTGAGTCTATGTTCTTTGAGTCCAAAGCCCTTGTTCTGTGCCCTGCAATACTACAAACATCCTTTTTTGCTCCTGGTCTCAAAGGGAGAGCATTCAGTCTTCCACACTAGTTGTGCTGTGTTCACTGTGGATTCATCACACACGCACTTAAGTAGATTGATGAATTTTCCTTCTAGACCTAAATTGCATATATATGCAAATTTTTTGAGACAAGGTTTCTCTATGTAACGGCCCTAGCTATGTTTTGGAACTCACTTTGTAGATCATGCTGGCCTCAAACTCATAGAGATCCACCTGCCTCTGCCTCCCAAGTGCTGGGATTAAAGGCTTGTGCCACCACCACCTGGCTTCTAAATTCCATATTTTTAACATGAAATAGTTTCAATATTGACCATAAAATATTTCTTCCATATTTATTGAGATGACCATGTGGGATTCTCCATTCTGATGATGTATTGTATCACATTGATTGACTTTTTGGTGTTAAATCAGTTTTTCAATCATGGGAGAAGTACCATGGTGATTAGCATTTTTTTATTTGCTCCTTATTTGGTATGCTGACATTTGTTGACGATTCTTTGAATCTACTTATAAGATATCATTGCCCTTCGGGTTTCTTTTGTGTGTGTGTGTTGTCTTTGCATGGTTTTGACCACTGAAAGTTTTTGCCTTATGAGGCTAATCAAACCCAGCAGTTATAGTGGGCATAATGCTGGCTCCCCAAATATATCCACATCTAAAGCCCCAGAATCTATGAATATTTACCTTACATGCTAAACATATCTTTCAGGCATGATTAAGGATGGGGAGATTATTCCGGGTCATCCAGGAGGTTGCTATACAACCACAGGATCCTTGTAAGTGAAAGATGGGAGGCAGGAGGGATAGAATCCAACAGAGAATTGAAAACATTAGACTTCTGGATTTGAAGCCAGGGAATGCAGCTGGCCCCAAGAAGCTGGCCAAGACAGGAGACTTGACTTCCTCACCAAAGCCTCCAGAAGGAATACAACACTCCTAATGCCTTGATCGTTTGTTAAATGAAATTTGTGCTGAACTTCTGCCCTCTAGAATCACAGAAGTAAACTTCCCTCTTTTAAGGCACCAAGGTTCTAGTCAATTGCTGCAGTGGCCACCCCATCTTAGTTAGGGTTTCTATTGCTGTGAAGAGACATCATGACCATGGCAACTCTTATAAAGGAAAACATTTCATGGGGTGGTTTGCCTACAGCTTTAGAGGTTCAGTCCATTATCATCAACAGGGAGCATGGCAGCATGCAGGCAGACGTGGTGCTGGAGCTGAGAGTGTTATATCTTGCAGGCAACAGGAAGTCAACTGAGACACTGGGCAGTATCCTGAGCATAGAAATCCTCAAAGTACACTCCCACAGTGACACACTTCCTCCAACAAGGCCATACCTATTCCAACAAAGCCACACCTCCAAATAGTGCCACTGCCTAAGAGATTATAGGGGCCAATTACGTTAAAAACAACCACATTCAACTCCCTGGCACCCAACGGTTTATTGTCATATTATTATGCAAAAAAATGCATTCAATCCAACTTCTAAAGTCCCCATAGTCTTTAACAGTTTCAAATTTGTTTCAAAGTCCAAAGTCTCCTCTGAGACAGATGGAAATCTCTTAACTGTAATTCCTCTGTAAAAAACAAAATC
>JAQHUG010000551.1:559702-571191 GCA_028555095.1 Dicrostonyx torquatus | reverse complement strand
TTTCCACAAGATGGAAACTTAGCTGGGTGGGATAATGCCATGAGGTCAACACTCCATTTTCCCATTTCTTAATTCATTTATCTCCTTGACCAGAGGATTTAGCTCCATTCCACTCCCTGGTGATCCTTTTCTCCTCAAAATTCTCATTTTGCAATTTACCCTGCTCAGCTTGCTCATTTTCATCATTAATCTTCATTGAAGTTACCATTAATATCCACATGACACAGTCTATACTAGGCTGTTTTGAGATTTCTTCTGCCAATACTCATCCAAAATTCAGGCAGAGTCTTTGGACAAGGCAAAAGGTAACCACTTTCTTCACCAAAGTATCACAAGAATGAACTCTAGACAGAACACTTAATATTCTTCTCCTCTGAAACCTCTTGAGTAAGCGCCCCATAGTTCAAATACCTCTCAGCACCTCTGTCTTCCATGTTTCTACCAATGTGCCCCCATTAAGCAGTGCTTAAAGCATTTCACTGTCTCCATAACCCAAAGTACCAAAGTCCAAATTCCTCCAAATAAACACACGGTCAGGCCTGTCACAACACACAGCTGGTCCCTTCTAACAGTTTTTGTCTTAGTTTGGGTTTTTATTTCTATGAAGAGGCACCATGACCATGGCAACTCTTAGAAAGAAAACACTTAATTGGGATGGCTCACTTACCAGTTTCAAAGGTTAAGTCCATGATGATCATTGCAGGATTATGGTGGCATGCAGGCAGACGTGGTACTGACTACATCTTGGTCAGAAAACAGCAAGAAATGGACTGACTCACTGGGCAAGGATTGAGCATTCATGAGGCCCACCTCCACAGTGCCATACTTCCTCCAAGGTCACACCTACTCCAACAAAGCCACCCCTCCTTATGCTACTCCTTATGGACTATGAGGCCAATTACACTCAAAGTACCACAGAGAGCAAATCTCTACAAGGATGAGTGGTGAGGGTCACAGAACTAAAGTAGGCAAATTAGTCCTGTGCCCAGGTTTCCAGACAAATGCCCACTGCCCTTAGGCCCACAGTAACACTGTATTGTTCATGGAACCTCACTCCTGAGCTAGCTGGTGCAAAGTTTCCCTTTCTGGGGGTGTTATTTGGAAAACATGGTCAATGCTGCCTTCTGAGCAGGTCCATTTCCTGAGATAACAAGCTGACCAACCTCTTCAGAGGGCTGGTTGTGTTCTTTAGAGTTCTGACTATGGGTAAGTAACGCATTCCAATCATCTTGATCACAGACCAGCCAAAGGAAGCACTCTGCAAGCAGCCGCCATCACCACTATTGTTACCCTTGTTAGTCATAATATACTCATCCCAGTTACATTTGAGAAGAACAGAGCTGGGAGCTTTTCCTCTTTAAGGTGACTTTTTTTTTCTCTAGTCTGTACTTTATTTTGACAGAAACCTTAGCCCGTGTACTGACTTCATAATTATAATTATACAAATGTCATCTGGGATCGCTCTTGTTTGGTCCATAAGGTGCTTTTCAAACAAGAAGGAAATGAACGTGAAGTCAAGTTCAGTCAGTGCCTGGCACAGAATGAGGATCCAGAAGATGATTATGCCTTCACTCGTACACTCATTGTGTACTCTCTCGAGTCAGTGTTGAATTTCTAACCCACTTCAACTCCAGAAAGTCAGGCCCTGGAAAGGGGCAATGAAGTCAAAATGAGCCTGTCACATTTTTGGGGTCACAGTATAACAGCTCCCACACTCACAACAAGAGAAAGCTAAGACACTGACACAGAAAGGGAAAATTCCAAGGACATGGTCACTTCCATCCAGGGATGGCTCTTATGAGAAAATCAACTTCTATTATTTTAAGCTGATCATTTTCTGGCTTTTATTACTATGGCAGACACAACAAAAAAATACATTTCCTATGAATAAAATTTGGGGGGGAGTGGCATTTTCTGAGAGCAGAAAGCTTCATTATGTATATTAGTTGGTTTTGAGCCACTGTGACGTTATCAGGCAGAACAACTTCAGGGAGAAAATAGTTCTTTGGCTCATAGCTTAAGAAGGGGACAATTTGTTCTATCTTGGGGGTTTCAGGACATCCATGGGCATGGGAGTACTCATGGTGGTAGGATTCTGTGACAGAAGCCCCTTCTGATCAGGGTCAACAAGAAGTAGAGACTGAACTTGGAACCAGAGGCCAGGGTACAGTATTTTTTATTTTTCTGTGCAAAGGCATTGTACCTGTACCAATGTCTGTGTACCACATGTGTGCATTGCCTTAAAAGCCCAGGAAAAAGTATAAGATCTTCTAAAACTGGAGTTATAGATGGATGTTAGCTGTCGTGTACTTACTGGGAATGGAACCCGGGTCCTCTGGAAAAGCATCCAGTGATCTTAACCGATGAACTGATCACTGTAGCCCTACAATTGTTTTAAAGATTCATTTATTTGTGTGTATGTCTGTGTTCCTGTGCAAGTGTGTACACACACGTGTGTGCAGGAGCACATACCTATGTGCACACATGGAGGCCAGAAGGGAGAATTAAATGTCTTCCTCTGTCACTCTCTATCTATTCATTTGAGGTAGAGTCTCTCTCTGAACCTACAACTCAGGTTTTCTCTACTGCACGGGAAGCCAGAAAGTCCCAGTGATGTTCCTAGCTCTGTCCTCCTCAGAGCATCAGCTCCAGGTATTATAGGCCTCCAGGCTTGCTGTGTAGGTGCCAGACTCAAACCCCGATCTTCATGTTTGTATAGCACGCACTCTTAACAACTGAACTCTCTCCAACTCAAGACTACAATCTTTAAAACCCCTCCCCTAGTGGCCCACTTCCACCAGTATGGTCTCACCTCTTAAAGGTTTGACAGCCTCCCATAATAACATCGCCAATTAGAAGCAAGTATTCAAAACACAAGCCGGTGGGAGTCTCTTTAGACCCACACCATAACAGTATGAATTATAAAGAGCCCCTGTCCTTTGGTGGATCGGAAAATCTGTCTGGTGGATTTTTCACAGACCACACTCTTCCTCTCTCTCTGGGACTTCATGCTGGGCCTCACACTCAGCTGAGGGTTTCTCACTTACTGGAGAAAGAGATACCATTAGCTTCACAATTCCCCTCAAGAGACCTGTGTGGGGAGTCGTGCGTGGCAGCCTGGCAGAGGAATCACCACTGGCATCACAGATATGAAAAACTGTAAACTCACAAATGACAGATTCGTGACTTCCCTGGAGAATAAATAGCGAGAACAGATGGGTCCTGAGCCTGGGAGATTGCATACAAATCTTAATAGAACTTTTATGATTTAATGAGTGTGGTGAAGAAGGAATGGCAACCCAGTACCAGAACCAGTACTAGAACACAATTATCCACTCTGGTGTTTAACCCCAGGATAACGTTCCAAATTGAGGAATACAAGGTCACAATGCAAAAGTATTTCTCCAGGGATTTCAAGCATCTTTCAGTAGGCTAGCATATAGAGCAACACAGTATACCCCATTTTCCTTATACATCTCTACAAGGAACCTCTTTAGACAGCAGGTGATGTCTAGATGAGAAAGATGACTTAATAGAGACATGGGGTGCACAGATAAAATGTAAGGACCAAGCTCAAGATTGTGCCTCAAGGAAATCAATAATCTACCTTTTCCAAATGCCCACCCCAGCCTTTTCCCAGTCAATCTGTCTTTGGTCATCTCCAGAGTACTTCAGTGATGGCACACTCCATAAAAAGAGGAAAGCATGAGATGAGGAATCTAATGGCCTGGGACAAAACACTACTCACCAACTGTGTCTGGCGTAGCTTGGGCTTGGCTTCTCTGTTCTGTATGGGAGATCATTTCCTTGCAGGACTTTGTCATGAAAAGCACAGGAGGTTGACGCTTCACAAAGTGATGGGCAAATTTGCAGTATAAACCTTAGAGCAATGATTTGGCTTCTTCGCTCTGGTTTCTTCACCCATCAAATGGAGATGACGTGAGCCCTCAGCCACCACTAATGAGTGTCTCATGAATAGCAGCAAGCTCCGAGACCACTCCATAGATAATTAATTAATGGAAGAAGCCAGAGATCAACTGCCTTAGTTATTCTTGAAGATGTGATGTCCTA
Organism: Dicrostonyx torquatus; assembly: GCA_028555095.1. NCBI lineage: Eukaryota > Metazoa > Chordata > Mammalia > Rodentia > Cricetidae > Dicrostonyx > Dicrostonyx torquatus. The sequence continues at coordinate 567,120 of JAQHUG010000551.1, read as the reverse complement.
GTTAGGGCTATAATTGCTGGGATGAAACAAGATGACCAAAGCAACTTGGGGAGAAAAGGGTTTATTGCAGCTGACACTTCCAGGTAACAGGGCATCACTGAGGAAAGTCAGGGAAGGAATGCAAATTGGGGAGGAATCTGGAAGCAGGAACTGATGCAAAAGCATGCTTTCTGGCTTGCTTACAGTTCCAGAGGTTCAGTCCAACAACAACATGGTGGAGAGCATGGTGACATGCAGGCAGACACAGTGTTGGAGAAGTAGCTGAAAGTTCTACATCCGGATCCACGAGGACCAGGAAGAGAAAGACACTGGGCCTGGTTTGGGTTTTTTGGAACCTCAAAGCCCACCCCCAGTGATGCACTTCCTCTGTCAAGGCCACACCTCCTAATTCTTCTCAAGCATTGCCACTCCCTGATGATTAAGCATTCAAAAGATGAACCATTAAAATGGGGGCCCATTTAATCACACCACCACACATGAATACAGGCTCTGACTTACAGTCTGTCCAAAATGCATCTTCTTCAAGCTCTTTATTCTTTAATTGCCTAACAGGCATTGCATGTATTTACCACATGTAACATGTTGTTTTCAAATCTGTATACATTGTGGAACCGTCACAATAAAGCTAATTAATGGGAAGATTAAATAGATAGGTGAGAGAAAGAATGGGTAACAGAGGAAATATAGGGAGAGACAGCTAAAACTCAGAGCCATTTGAGGGGTCATACAGAAATCTATTATAGTAGAAGCTTTTTAAAATATATCCATATGGAAGAAATATAAATGGAGTTACTAAATAACAGAGGAAACAATGCCCCAACTAAACCTCTCTCACCACCATAAAAACTTTCAGTGCCAGGAACGGGTTATATGTAAATGAGGTGTTGGCCCATGAAAACCCCTAAACAACCCAGGCTATTGCCAAGACTATTGTGTGTTCTCCATAAACTGATGATAAAGTTCTACTGCTGAAGACAACATCTATATAACTAACCCATGGAACATGGATAGATCCTGATGGTGTCTACCGAGAGCCTTCACCCCAACTGAGAAGTACACTAGTACTGGGGGGTATACTGCTCTGTAACAGAGGAGAAAAGTAAACATCAAGCAGCTTCAAACCCTTTGATTGACAATGATGACCTGCCTTTGAGATACATTAGTGCAATAGCAGCAAAGAAGTTATGGGAGTAACCAACTGTAGACAGAAGTTTCAGTCCCACCCAGTCCCACATTCATTCAGCCCCAAAGAAACACACAGAGGCTTACATTAATTAGAAACTGTTCAGCCTATTAGCTCAGGCTTATTATTTAATAGCTCTTACCACTTAAATTAACCCATAATTCTTGTCTATGTTTAGACACGTGGCTTGGTACCTTTTCTCAGCAAAGCATTCTCATCTTGCTTCCTCTGCATCTGACTGGTGACTCTCTACCTTTCCTCTTCCCAGAATTCTCTTTGTCTGGTCACCCTGCCTCTACTTCCTGCCTGGGTACTGGTCAATCAACATTTTATTAAACTAATACAAGTGACAAATTTTTACAGTGAACAGGAGCATTATCCCACAGCAACCAACCATTATCTGGTTGAATTTAAGGCCCACTCCATGAGATGAAACCCATGCTCAACACTGCTCAGGTAGCCAAGAACTTGAGACTAGTTAGGCCATGGACCTAACAGAAAATGTAATACTACTATTCTGCTAAAAAAAAAAATGTGGTAATAAAGTGACTCCTAGCAATATTCTGCTCTACTCATAGATCAGTATCTTTCTCAGCCAGCATCAGAGAAGCTTCCTTCTGGAAGAGATAGGAACAAATACAGAGACCCACAACTGAAATAAGCAGAAAGTGAGAGATCTTGATATCCTCAGTCTTAAATGGAGTATTTCACCAAATCCCTCCCCTTAGGGCTCACTGAACTCTATAGAGGAGGTGGAAAGACTGTAAGAGCCAGTGGGGATGGAAAACACCAAGGAAAGTAGGCCTTCTATACACAAGATTGGCATACGTATGAACTCACAGATACATGTTGCAGCATGTACATGAACTATACAGTTCTAAGTCAGATAGGGTCCAGCAACTGAGAGGGGAAATAGACACAAACCTCCATCCCTAAACCGGAAACTATCTCCAACTGATAACTGCACATAAAGAAAAATTATTTTCCTCCAATAGAGTCTCACTGGGTATACAAACCACACTCAAAGGCAGTCGATGGCCAATACAAAACAAATTCAATGGTATTTGGGGAAGTTTTTTTTTTTTTGTCTTATAGTATTTTGTCTGGACATTCTTTTAAACTTACAGGTCTTTTGCTTATCTGTTATGGTTTCTGATTTTGTGTTTTTATGGGCTTTTTGTGTGTTCTAATGTGTTTGTCTTTGCATCAGTAGGTGTTTGTTGGTTCTTTCTAATTTACTCTTTGTGTCTTTCCTATCATGTGTCTCTATCCCATTCATTTCCCCATCCCTTCGTATCCACCCTCTGCCCTTGCAACCTCCCCACCCAAAATAAAGCCAAGTTTAAGAGAAAAAAAGAATAAAAAAGTTTTAAGAAAAAAAAAGAAAGAAGGGTGAATTAATCTTCATGGAAGCTGTAATGTGACACAGTGAATCACACAGTAAACTCTCTTGCCCATATATCTTTACCTGCAAGTGTTCATTGCAGAGTCATCCATTGGTCTGGTTTGAGGTCTTTGGTTTCTGCTACACTAGCGATGCTGGGCCCTCGCTGGAACTCCTCTTGGTTATCCTGCTGTTGCCCTGTGTTATGGAAATCCTACAGCTTTGAGTCTGCAGGACTGATCTCTTCACATGATCCAGAATATCACATATGGGGTGGATGTTGGGGTGGGCCAACACATAACCCTAGTTGTGGCCCTGGGTAGTTGCAGGGTTGCTCTCCCCTGTCCTCAGCACCAGGGTGAGTTCTTCCTTGCAACCATGAGCAAGGGGCAGGGCCAGTTCTCCTGCTTTTGTGTCCTCTAGGTTGACTCTCTCACACCTACACCTTCAGGACGAGCTCTACTGTATTGCCCTGGCATGGCACAGGGGCCACTCTCCCCATCCACTGTGCTGCAGCTGATGAGGGGTGGGGCCAGCTCTCCTGCTCTGATGATCTCAGGGCCAGCTCCTCCCACCTGCCACAGATGTTGATAAGGGTGGGGTTCTATGTGTTTCTTGTGCTTTTTCTTTGATTGACTGATTGATTAATTTGTCTTATTCTGGTTAGTTTATTTTATCATATTTTAATTTTTTATAGACCTGGGACTTTTTTCTAATGACAGAAAAGGGAAAGAATGTGGATTTGGATGTGTGGAGAAGGAGGAAGGACCTGGAAGGACCTAGGGGAAGAGAAACCATAATCAGAATATATTATATGTAAAAAAAAATCTTTTTCAACATAAAAGAAGAAAAAAACTAAAATCCATATACATTGTGGAACTATCTAATAAAGCTAATCAATACATGCACTTTCATGAACTTAACCACTTTGGGGGAAAAGAAAATTAAAATCTATTCTAAGAATTTCCATGAATAAGATAGTTATTACCAATAGTTACCTCATCATCTTACAGTTTATCTTTTGATCCATTCCTCTAACTGAAACTTTGTTTGATAAAGATCTCCCAAACACCTCTGACCTTGGGCCCTGGTAACCACTGTTCTACTTTCTTCAAGTTGAGCTTTTCAGATTTCAGATTCCAGACTGAAGTGAGGTTGTGCAGCCTTTCTCTGAGTCTGGATTTTCTTTTTTTAATATGCTATCACATCCTTCAGGTTCTGGCTTTATTTCATAGATGATTTGGGAAATGCAGGAGTAGAAACAGACAAAAAAATTAAGACTTATGAGCCCTAGCTACATAGTATCTTAATGGAAACCTCCAGTTTGGTCAAATCACCAGGAAAAACAAAACAAGCAAGTAAAAAGATTCCAGAAGGGAGGAATCAGAGCCTGAAATGGGAAGGCTACCTTTCCATGGTGTGAGCTGGCAAAGAGGGTAGAGGGAGTTGGATCCAAATGGCTCCCTGGTGGAGGGAGGGACCAGAGAGCTGATGCAGCAGGAGAGACTCCCACAAGGGCATGGTTTCAACGGCTCCTGCTTCCCAGACAGTACCGGGAAGGCCATCTGGGATCCCCATTTATGAGCATCGTGACCTAAGTGTTCTAGGACAGGAGGCTTTTTTTTTTTAATAAATCTTTATCCTGCGTCTTCCCCGTGCTCATCTGACCTTCCTCTGCTACACCCTGGACTTGTTAGACACTTATAAACAGGACAAGAGACAGCAGAGAGAGTTGAGCAAATGGGGGTCTTTGGAGCACACATGGCAAGTACAGTCTTCAGGGCTAGACTCCTGAAGTCAACAGAAATCAACAAGATTTTACTTCTAAAACATTAATGTAAATAGAGGTTGAATAATATCCCTTAGCCACAATGCTTAGGATAAGAACTATTTCAGAAGCTGGGTGAAGTGCTACACACTTTTAATCCCAGCACTTAAGAGGCAGAGCCAGGTGGATCTCTGAGTTCTAGGCCAGCCTGGTCTACAGAGTGAACTCAAGGACAGCCAAGGCTACACAAAAAAAATCTTGCCTCAAAAAAACCAAAATAATAATAACTATTTCAGATTGCAAGGGATTTTTCAGATATTTTAATATTTACACATTATATATGTACAAATATATCTCATTAAATATGAAATGTCTTTGGGAGGGGACCCAAACCTAAAAACAAAATCCAGTTACATGCACCATATATACACAGCCTAAAGTCAACTTCATACAATAGTCTTTACAGGCCTGTGTTTCTTACTGCAACCTGTGACACATAAGTCAGATATGAAATTTTCCACCTACAGTGTCACTATGGAGCTGAAAAACTTTCCAGTCTTACAGTATTTCAAATGTCAGACTCCCCCTTTGGAAATAATCAGTGGAGGGTTTCCTAGGGGTGGGTGCAATGTGGCGGGGAGTGGGTAAGAAGAGGCTCCTTTCAGAACTGAGACCCATGTGGTTCAGCAGAGCATGGCTCTGCCCCTTTAAATTATGGGTGCTCCCTTTCATTGTTATATTCATGAAATATAATGGAAGTGCGAGGGGGAACACTCTCCCATCACCAGCTGTAAATGAGCTTCTCAGAAAGTGACTTAGCAGCCCAAATGAAGATCTCTGTCTCAAAGTTTCCCACTTCCCAAATCTGCTTCCACAGCAAATATTTTTCCAATCGTAAAAATAATAACCATAAAGAGAGCAGGTGCCTGGGTGGAAAACTTGAAGCCTCACTAGCATTAGCAATAAACGTGGGTTATTTCCTATTCCCTTACAAACACGAGAACTGGACCAGATCACATCGGGGACGGCACATCAGTTTACAATAACTGGAGCTGGGAGTTGGGCTCGTCACTTGCTAAATTCAGCCGGGTCACTGGGCGACTTAGACCTAAGCATGAGATCAGCCGGGTCACTGGGCGACTTAGACCTAAGCATGAGAACAAGTACATTGTCCACCATAGCTGTGAAGTGCCTTAGATACATCTTCATTTCTTCCTTCATCCACTTTAGTCATCTAATCTCCTCTTGAAAGCTGAGAGCTTGTCAAATTAGGAAAGGATTTCTCTGTTAAAAGACAGCTCTTGCCATTGGGGAAAGCTTGCTCTCCCAGAAATAGCAACCTTTTGTTCATTGCAAAGATAGACTCCCTGTCTGCATTTTATTTATGTATTTTGGATTCTACCTTATTCTAAAAAAGTAGAGCAACTGGCCTGAGCATCCTGCAGGGGGTTCCATCTGCTGCAGGCCAGACAGAAGCAGTGGATTAACAGTAAGAACCGGGAGCCGAAGCAGATCAGTCAGCACGCCCACACCCCCAGGCCCTGCCTCTGTGCAGACAGAGCTCATTAAGCAGTATATAAAATAGTGGAAGGCTCCACACAGAGCTAAAGAGAGGAAGGACAGAACCATAAAGAAGATTCAGAGGCAGGGGAGGTAGATTTAGCAAGTCATTCACACTAGGAAACTAAGTGAAACACACCAGTAACAATGATAATTACAACTGTGACAGGGAGATACTCCTTTCTGGAATCGTTGTGACTTAGACCAACCCTCTAATGTTGACGGCTTCTTTATAGGCAGTTTTCCTATGCCATGTTGCCTTGGCCCTCTTCCCTGCCTATGAGCTCCTCAGGGAAGGTCAGATAGTCCCCTTTTGTGATTCAGCTACCATTACAGCATCCCTGGGGCTTCTGCTCCTACCCAGCATCAGCTTTTTCCTGGAAGGTTCTTGTACTTCCCCAAGCCCTCACGGAATCCACAGAAACAGGTGATTTCTTCCCTTAGCACTACCAGCCATCTTCCCCCATCGGTGCTGACTCTCCATTAAGCTATCCGGCCACAGTTTCCAAGCTAAATGTATACCCTGTGTTTTCATATGGTCCAAAGTCAGGGTTCATGCCAAGAGTTCTTTTGCACAGTCATCCCATTCTTATGGTATCACAGGTCATCAAGCTTCCAAGGACCCGTTATTGTCCTGATTGCCTTCCTACAGGCACCGGCAGTACCCATGAGGGACTCTCTCACAGGACCTTCACCTGGTTTGAATAGCACTTGCTCGAGGTGAAGACGCCAAGGAGTCTGCTTTCCTTTGAGAGCTCTATTCTTACAGAGACCTGGGGGCACTAAGGCCAGTCTTGATACCTCTTAGAAAGCCTTGAGGGATCCCAGAGGCTGAAAAAGTCGAGTGTCTCTGTGTCCTATCACCTAGGCGTTCACAGATGCATGCTCACTGCTGCAGTATTCTCCAGAACAAAGAACTGGAGCCAGCATAGCTCTCCATCCACAGATGGATGAGGATCTGGTTTGCTTTCTGTCGCTGTGGTCAGAGACTGGCTGAAACCATTGTGGGGAGAAGAGAGTTTGCTTCATCTTACACTTCACAGCCCAGCACTGAGGGGGCCAAAGCAGGAACTCAGACCAGGAACCTGGAGGCAGGAACAGAAGCAGAGAGCAGAGCCGAACGCTGCTTCCTGGCTCCTCCCCATGGCATCCTCGGCTTGATCTCTTACACAACGGATGGTGCAGGAGACTAGTCTGTTCTGTCAATCATGTTTTAAATAAATGCTGATTGGCCAGGTAGGAAGTATAGATGGGTCAACCAGACAGGAAGTAGAGGCACAGCGAGAAGAAAGTCTGGGAAGCAGGAAGCTCCCTTGGCATTCCTGTGCAGTCCCTCTGAGAAGCAGGATGTAAGCTGCCTCATTGAGAAAAGGTACCAGCCATGTGCCTGGCATGGATGGGAACAATGGGTTAATATAACTTATGGGAGCTGGTAAGAAGACTGAGCTAATGGGCCAATCAGTTAATAACCTAATGTAGACTCTCTGTGTGATTTTCTTTGGGGCTTGCCGGCTGTGGGGTAC
>JAQHUG010000551.1:471795-522439 GCA_028555095.1 Dicrostonyx torquatus | reverse complement strand
CATTCATTTCTGTGTGAACATGTATGTGAAGGAACATGCATACCACAGCATGCATGTGGATGGAGGCCATAGGCCAACTTGGAGTTGGTTCTCTCCTTCAGGTGTGTGTGTCCCAGGGATCAAACTCAGATCATCAGGTTTGGATGCAAGCAGCTTTACCTGCTGAGCCAACTCACTGTCCTGTACTATTTACTTAAGTGGAAGAAAATTTTACTTAAATCTTCTGCACCTTCCAATTTGATTAGAACGGATACATGTTCCTTCTGGGTTTGAGGAGATAGAAAATACACTGAGATTTCCCAGTTCTCCCCTCTATGAAAGAGGAGGAAAACACAGAGAGTCCCTGTGGGCTTCTTCCAACCTCATGCGTCCAAGTCAGGAAGTGCTGGCTGAGTGACAGACTTCTGATACAAACTGAATTTGTTCTGCAGTGAGAATCCGCAGCAAAAGGACTGTGACTCTCACTGACTGGTGTTTTCCTAGGGTTGCTCTACTGGTTTCCCGGCTACTCGAACCCAAAGCTTAATGATAAATGGAACCCAAAGCTTAATGATAAATGTGATTTGGTGATACTGTTGTGCATAACTCAATTCTTATCGACTTGCAAGGGACCAGCATTCTCCAAGTGTTTGCAACACAGCCATTCATCTTTTACGCCTTTTCTGTTCATATGTGAGGCAGCTCAGACCCAGCTTCCCCTGGGAAGCACAAGAGGATGAAGGCTCCTGGCAGGTGCGGGATCGCTGCAGAAACAGCTTCAGGACCTCCTTTCATACACACTAGACATCACACACTCTCAGACAGGGGTGAGAAACCAAGATGTGTATCTAGCCAGGAAACACGTTTCCATGGCGATCTCATACTCCTGGGCCTGCCTTTCTTCTCTCAGCCAGGGTGTTGTGTCCGTTCAGTCTCTGCAGGCTTTGCCCATCTGCAGGGCAGCTGGGGCCTCAGCTGCTTCATGAGCTGCTAAGAAGCCTTGAAAATTAACCCAAAATCCAGACAATAATGCTTACAGTAATTATCTTGTGATTGTTTGCCATAATTTTTTTTAACTCAAAGACAAAAAGGTTCAGGACCATCAAAGCCCTTATCTCATTGGTCGTAGCAGGAAAACACCGGAAATCACTTTAGTGTTCAACAAGAGGGCAGTTTTGAAGTAAATCATGATGCACAGCTACTTGTGATGAGACACTCTAAAGCTGTTAGATCACTCTCTGGAAGACAATTTTACGATAGGGAAAAGTACACAGGAAAACACAGCCTCCAGAGCGTATGTACAGATGATTAGCTCCAATCTGGGGCTGAAGATGTGAGTTCTATGCTCCACGGGACTGATCTCACGTCATTCTCCAAAGTCCAAAGCAGAGAGGATATCCACGCAGCCTCTCTACCGCCCTCCCAGGGTCAAATAGGCTCACACATGTTCAAACTGTTTGAAGAGGGGCCCTGACCACACAAAGTCATCCAGATGGACTAGCAGTGTCTCAGAGAACAGATGGCTAACGGGAGAACTGATCCACCCACTGGCCGATCCCTGTGGGTGTTTCTAGAGCCTGTCAGGAAGGGAACTGCTGGCTCTGTTCTGTGACACTAGAAATTCAAACATGCGCAGAAGGCTTTGTGGTCACTGGCTGCGTCCTCACCCATCTCCCTCCTGGCCAGCAGACGATGCTCCCTGGCATGACACCTGGGCAGCGGCTTTGCACTGTCCCCTTTGCTGAGCCCTGGGGATCCCTCTCAGAGCCACTAACCCCTCCCTTTGGATAGTTTCTATGTCCCATTGTTCCATAGCTGAGGGATCTTCTTTTTTAACTGAAGGTTGAAGATCTTAACTCACCAGTTGAAATTACTTGTGGCTCTTGGATCTGGGTTCAATTCCCAACACCCACATGGTGGCTCACAACCATCTGTAACTCCAGGTGCAGAAGATTGGATACCCTCTTCTGACCTCTATGGAGACCAGACATATAAGTGGTACACAGACATACATGCAGACAAAACACATAAAATTAATAAATCTTTTAAAATTAATATTATTATTTGTTTTTAAGATTTTATTATCATCATTATTATTGTTATTATAATTATTAGAAAGGGTCTCACTACTGTGTAGCCCTGGTTGGCCTGGAACACTTTATATAGACCAGGTTGGCCTCAAAATCACAGAGATCTGCCTGCCTTTACCTCCCAAGCACTAGGATTAAAGCCTGTGCAATCTAGCTTATTTTTATTCCTTTTTTTTTTGTTTTTTTTTGTTTTGTTTTTGTTTTGTTTTGTTTTTCGAGACAGGGTTTCTCTGCAGCTTTGGAGCCTGTCCTGGAACTAGCTCTTGTAGACCAGGCTGGTCTTGAACTCACAGAGATCCGCCTGCCTCTGCCTCCTGAGTGCTGGGATTAAAGGCATGTGCCACCACCGCTTTTTAACTATGTGTCTACGTGTGTGTGTGTCCCTGTGTGGGTTTGTGCACACTGAACACTGATGCCCATGGAATCCAGAAGACAGTGTTAGAACCCTAGAGCTGGATTTACAGGCAGTTGTAAGTCACCTGGTGTGGGTGCTGGGGACTGAACTCCAGTATCAGAAAGAGCAATATGTAGTCTTCTTTGGTTGATTGGTTGGTTTTGTTTTGTTTTTGAGACAGGGTCTCTCTATTCAGTTCCGGAATTCGGAAATCACTATATATAGGACAGGCTGGGCTTGAACTCCAAGATCCTCCAGTTTCTGCCTCCCAAGTGCTGAGATTAAATGTGTATGCTACCATGCCCAGCAATATGTACTCTTAACCACTAAGCCAGCTCTCCAGCCCTGTCTGGGGCTTCCTGTCTTCTCTGGTAGGAAAAGCTTTGGTCCTTTTTCGATTCTTCCTTTTTAACACACATGAGTTTATTTACTGAGCTCTTCAAGGTGAGGATTTACACAATATTCACATCTAAAACATGACCTTGATGGCATCGTGATTCTGTTTCAAGGGGCAGCATTGGGCATTTGAAAAGCAGTAGGGTGGATGGAGGTAAGGAATGGTACTGGGCAGAGTACAAGGGAATAAAATGGGGAAAGTATTTACGGTATTCAGACTTGCCTCCTGCCACATAAATATTTATGGGTGGTGAATATTGGAGAAATATACACCATTAACAATCATTATCATTTTTGTTTTAGTACTGAGGGGTGGCAGACTCTTTAGACATACCTTTTTAAGTGTTCTTCAATAAACATATAATGCGATAGAAATGCATTCCAGCCTGGCAGCAGTGGCACACACCTTTAATCCCAGCACTCAGGAGGCAGAAGCAGGTAGATCTGTGAGTTCCAACCCAGCATGATGGTCTACAAAGTGAGTTCCAGAACAGACAGGGCTGTTACACAGAGAAGCCTTGTCTCAAATAAATAAATAGATAGACAGACAGGGAAAGAGGAGAGAGAGAGGGGGGAGGGAGGAAGGGAGAGAAAGAAATTCATTCTAAACCATTATTAGTTTCCAATGTCAGTTTGGAACATGAATAAAGCAATCACATACAGAAAAAACTGAACGTCTCTTTTAGTTCATGAAAAACTCAAGCTAGCTCAGCAGGTAAAAGAGCCTGCTGCTGAGGCTGAAAACCTGAGCTCAATGCCCAGGACCTACTCGGTAAAAGAGAACCAACTCCAAATTTGTCTTCTGACCTCCATGTGTACTTCTTGGCATATATGCAAGTGCACACACTCATGCAATCATGAACACATATACAATAAATAAAAATAAATAGATAATAAATAAATAAAATGAAAATAATAGCAGGGTATGGTGACACCTGCCTTTAATAATCTCAAGCATTTGGGAGGTAGAGGCAGGCAGATCTCCATGAGGTCAAAGCCAACTTGGTCTAATATCAAATTCCAAGACAACCAAAGCTACAGAGTGAGAGACCCTGTCTCAAAAAAAGTAAGTAAAACTAAAAAATCATGAAAATAAAATATATGTTGAATAAAACATAAGCATGTGAAAACCAATAGAATTATATGCAAATAGCTGAATTTGCTATGTTAAACACATTCATAAGACAATCACTGTCCTCATAGTATTAGAAAGGGAACAGTAGTAATTAAAAGCTTATGACTGAGAATGTAGGCCATTGTTAGATCATTTGCCTAGTAGGCACAAAGTCTTGAGTTCCCTCCCCAGCCCCACCATACACACACACACACACACACACACACACCTACAATGCTAATATGAGCTATTGAAGAAAACAGAATAACTTAAATACCAATAAAGCCTCCAGTTACTCAAGGGGCTCTTACTGTCACCAGCTGTGATTCAAATTAAGTGGGATCATTATCCTGAGCTAAAGAATGAGCACACAACTGGACAGAACACATGCTAGGTGATGCTGGTCTCAGGGAGCTTGGCCTACAGGAACTTGCTAAAAGCCAGCCCAGCTAGAATGGATTTTAATTGTACTTTCTCATCAGGTCCACGAGCCTGCAAATATTGACTTCGTATTAATCATGGAAGCTTGGCCATTAACTTAGGCTTCTCCCACAAGCTTTTGTAACTTAAATTAACCTGCTTTTATTAATCTCCTTTCTGCCACATGGGTTGATTACCTCTACTCTGTATTGTTATGTCCAACCTCTTCAATGTCTCCCTGGTGTCTCCTGCATGCCTAGATTCCTCCTCCTCTTCCTTTTTCTCCCTGGAAATCCTGCCTATCCTTTCTTGCCTAGCTATTGGCCATTCAGCTTTTTATTACACCAATCACAGCAATACATCTTCACACGGTGCACAAATGTCCCATAATAATGGACCAGTCGGAAAATGTTTACTGAGTAAACATGTAAGAGTTATCAGACCCCAGGAGGATTAGAATATACTAATAACATTCACTTTTCTACTTGAAGTTTTAAATTCATAATAAAAGGTGCATATGATAAATGTTGCAAGGGCTGGTGAGGTGGTTCGGCAAGTAAAGGTGTTTGCTTCCATGGCAACATCAGTTCAGTTCCTGGGACCACATGGTAGAAGAGAACTGACTCCCCCAAGTTGTTCTGTGGCCTCCACATGTGCACAATGGCACTTACCCGTATACACACTCATGTATACATACATGTTCATGTCCATGTGCATGCACACACACATTAAATAAATTTTGTTCAAGCCTATCAAAGCATGTATATTAATTCTTTCATAAATCAATACAAAGTATTTTTGATCACATTAGCCCTACTCCTTCCCGAAATGTGATTTTTTTTTTTTGGTTTTTCGAGACAGGGTTTCTTTCCGAAATGTGATTTTTAAAAAATTATTTTAAATGCTGAACTATACGAATAAAATCAATACTCCACTCCATCAGTTTACCTACAAAAGGTAACCGCTATAAATCATTATCAACAATTTGAAAGCTATGCTCCAGCTACTTTCTGGAGCGTATATAAATAACTCTTGCATAAAATTCTGCGTCTCTTGTTTAGTAGTGTAAGGAGCCATTTTTTATGTCAGCATACACAAGTTGCCTTCTTTGCCTTAACACTGAGTAGTATTTATGCAGGGCCTTTGTGGTCACATTTCCCTTGAAGTATCATGTAAAGAAAGAGGAACACAATGGGGAAATCCACCCATTTTATAAATGGTGTAGGGAAATGGGAATAGCCATTTCAAACTTGCACAATTAGAACCATTCTTCAAAACATACACAGGAACAAAGTCCAGGTGGGTCAAGATGAAAGCAAACAGTGTTAGGACATGCAAAAGAAAACATGAGTATCTAATATGGGAGTATGGGCATGCCTCCGTCCACCATGACACAATCCCAAAGCCGCTAAGCAGCATGGGTGAGCTGGAACACATCAATGTGTTACCATCAGAAGAGGGAAAAGGAAAAAGAAAAGAAGAAAGAGAACCCAGAAGTTAAAAACACACCTTCAGGCCAGGTAGCATTCGCCTTTAATCCCAGCACTCGGGAGGCAGAGGCAGGCAGATCTCTGTGAGTTTGAGGCCAGCCTGGTCTACAAGAGCTAGTTCCAGGACAGGCTCCAAAGCCACAGAGAAACCCTGTCTCGAAAAACCAAAAAAACCAAACACACCTTCAAGATAAATCAATCAGAGAGCTGGTCAAGAAAGCCTGCCTTAGATTTTGCGAGCACTTACTCTGTTGAACAGTCTTAGGCAAATACATATTTTTTTACATTATTGCAGATAACATACTGCCTTATCATGCCAGCACGTGTACATATGCACAGCATTCATTTCCCAGTTCATGTTTGAACTATTGACATCAGGAATGGCAGGTCTTCACTTTCCAGCTGTGCCCAACTTAGGATAAAATTAGATTAGAAAAGATTTCTCCATTTTAGTACATTTTAAATTTTATTTACTTGCTTGTGCATGTGCTGAAGTAAAAGGACAACTGGCAAGAGTCAATTCTCTCCTCCATTGCATGGAATCACTGATGTTTTTGTATCATTTTCAAGCATCACTTGCTTTGCTGGCTCCGTGACTGCACCACTCTGCCCATCACCTTCTCCCTGTGTCTCTGGCTCCGTGACTGCACCACTCTGCCCATAACCTTCTCCCTGTGTCTCTGTCTACGTGACTGCATCACTGCCTATCATCCTCTCCCTGTGTCTCTGACTACGTGGATACATCACTGTCCATCACACCTTCTCCCTGTGTCTCTGGCTCCGTGACTGCATCACTGCCCATCAACTTCTCTTTGTGTCTTTGACTCTGACTGCATCACTGCCTATCACCTTCTCCCTGTGTCTCTGGCTCCGTGGCTGTGCACCACTCTGCCCATCACCTTCTCCTTGTATCTCTTGCTCCGTGGCTGCACCATTCTGCTCATCACCTTCTCCCTGTGTCTCCAGCTCCTTTTCCCTGTCACACAACATACACAGGATGGTTGTCCAGCTCACTTATCTCACATCCCTTGTTTAATCTCATCTGTAAAATTTTTCTGCACAAGATAACACAGGGTTTAGGGATTAATGTTTTGGGGGCCATCCTCCTGTCCCCTACAGGGAAGAGTGAGAGTCACTGATGTATGTTTGTGAAAACCAGCCCTGTATCCTCTGCTTAATACTGAAGTCACACGTTAAAATAAGAAAGGTTTAGATACTTCAGTCAATAGTACTTTGTGAGCCATGATGATTATGCAAGCAGGGTTATTGGGAAAATATCGATGGAGTGCCGGGTAATTTATAGCAGGAAAGAGCTCTGTGACACAAATCCAGGTGGCTCTTGATTATCAAACCACAAAATGCTTTTTCAGAGACAAAACTGGGCGTTGACTGAGATGCCTCCTAATCGTGATTGAACACTGATGGAAATGTTGAAAACACTAATTAAGGGTGGACTGCAGCCCCTGCACATATCCCTGTAGCTTGTCTGTGAACAAACAGGCCATTAGACCTGCACTCCCTGTTGCTTTGGGGGAATGTATACTCTTGACTTTGAAATAGGGAATGACACCCCATAGATAAGTATAATTATTATATGTTAATTATTAATAAAATGTAAGGGTTATATCTAGGGTTCAGGGTTTAGGGATTAGGGCCCACTGTTTTGGGGGGCCACCCTCCTGTCCCCTAGAGCATTTCTGTAGTATGTACAGTGTCTTGCATCCAATGCCCAGCCCAACAAAAACATTAAAACATTTTATTTAAAAATGTCATTATTTTAAAAATAAAGAGTTCTACAAAATAGAAATAAAGGATGAAATTGAAGTAACTGTTCTTTCATGATGTCATTTTGTCTTAATTTATAAACCTCAATTTCTTGAATAATATAGACCATGGTTCTGGACACATTAGGGACAATTTATCTCTATGATGAGCACTCAGGACAAGATACCAGGATTTCTTTAGTAGATGAACTATGGGGCAGAGACTTTGATCTCTGGGCATTTAATTACCAAAAACGAATGTTTGTCTTCACCAGTTGGAATAAGAACAAGAAAAAAACAGTATCTTGTATTGCAGATTTAAAAATTCAGATTACATTCAAGTAGTGCAAGAGGATGTGGACTAGTACTTCTGTGTGTGTGCCCATGGGCATGGGTGTGTGTGTAACTATGCACACTGAAGTCAGAGTGCAACCTTGGGTGTCATTCTGCAGGTAGCATTCTTCTTGTTTGTGTGAGCCACGATCTCTCTCCGGTCTGAAGCTTGCCAAGTAAGATAAGCTGGTTGGCTAGCCAGACCCAGAGATCTGCCTCTCTCAGCCTCCCCAGCTAAGCTGGTTGGCTAGCCAGACCCAGAGATCTGCCTCTCTCAGCCTCTCCAACTAAGCTGGTTGGCTAGCCAGACCCAGAGAGCTGCCTCTCTCAGGCTCTCCAGCTAAGCTGGTTGGCTAGCCAGACCCAGAGAGCTGCCTCTCTCAGCCTCCCAAGCTAAGCTGGTTGGCTAGCCAGACCCAGAGAGCTGCCTCCCTCAGCCTCCCCAGCTAAGCTGGCTGGCTAGCCAGACCCAGAGAGCTGCCTCCCTCAGCCTCCCAAGCTAAGCTGGTTGGCTAGCCAGACCCAGAGAGCTGCCTCCCTCAGGCTCTCCAGCAGTGGAGGTATCAGCAGTTGCTATTACTCATGTTTTGGTTTTTTGGTTTGGTTTGGTTTTGCTTTTTTGTTTTCGTTTTATTTTAACATGGATTCTGGGCCTGTGGCTTAGATTCTTGTGCTTGTAAGGCAGGCACTTTACAGATTGAGTTATCTCCTTCCAGTTCCTGGAACAATACCTTCTAGAGTCACTGTCAAGAAGACAGTGGGCACAATGTGTATTCAAAGCCATCTCCTGAGTAGAAATGTGCAGTCTTTGTATTGCTGCCCATGAAGTGTCTGGCATGGTGGGAAAGGCTGGAGAAACTACTTCATTTTCTATTGGCTTTCCACTTGCACTTGCCATTCCCCACGACCTGAATTATAGGCTTGGGTTTTCCCATCTATTAAAAAGATAGAGGAAGAAAGCAAATGTAAGAGGAGGGAAGAGATGGTGTAGAATCTGACGTACATGGCTCAAGTGTATCAGACACCATTAGAGACAGTCACAGTAGGGAAAGACGTCAAGAGAAGGCAGCGCTCCAGCAGGTTAGACATTTCTATTAGTGCCAGCTTTATCATCATGATCTCAAATGCTATATTTATCACTTATAATATGACATATATAGTTCGAAGTATTTTCTAAACCTTTTATTGATTCTTTGTGGACTTCACCTTTTCCATTCTGATCTTATTCGTCTTCCCACCCCTTCCTACCCTGTTCTTGCAAGCTCCCCTCCCAACAAAATAAAATGTAAAAGAAAAACAAAAAAGCAAAAATAAAACAAACAAAAACTTAACCAAATAACAACAACAAATCTCAGCATGGAAGCTGAAGTGTGGCCCAGTGAGTCACACAGTTCATCCTTTAGTCCATACATCTTTACTTGTAAGTGTTCATTGTCATAAGCCATTGGTCTGGTTCGAGGTCTCTGAATTCTGGTACACCATCGATCCTGGGCCCTCACTGGGTCCCCTCTTGGATAAACTGTTGTTGCCTTGTGTTGTGAGGTTCCTGTAGCTTCAGATCTGCAGGTCCAGCCCCTTCACACGTTCCAACAGTTCATAGATGATATGGATGTTGGGGTGGGCTAACTCGTAACCCTGGTTCTGGGTCTGGATGGTAGCTGACTTAGTCAACCTGCCAGCTTTCCCTCATTGTCACCACCAGGGTGAGTTCTCCAGCACTGCTCCAGCTAGCTCACCCAATGCAGCAGGCAACAAGAAGTGGGGCCAGTTCTCCTGCTCCCATGCTCTTGGGGCTGGCTCATTTGTACCCACACCACCAGGGTCAGCTCTACCGTTTGCCTAGGGGAGATACAGGGACTGCTCTCCCAAGTGCCGTTGGTGAAGGACATGACCAGTTTTCCTTTGGGCTAAAGCCATGAGGAGTGGGGCCACCCCTGTGCAGCCCTGTCCTCCCTGTCTTTAGTGGTAATAGGAGCCAGAGACATCACCACACACCCAGACAGGACCCTTATCAGCAGCCCAGGCCCAGAGGACACTATGGCTCCTGTTGACAGCGCAGGATGCTCAGATCTGTATGGTCCGGGCAGCAGCATGGCCCTCGGACACTAACATGACCCTAGGTAGCAGCCAAGACCCCATTAAAAACAAAATGAGAACAGCAAGATTGCTCAACAGGTAAAGGCGTTTGTTACGCAAACCTGACCAACTGAGTTTGGTCCCCAGAATCCACATAGAGGCGAACAGAGAGAACTGGCTGATCCACACAGTTTTCCTCTGACTTCTACACATGTGCCATGGCATGAACACACACACACATACAATAATAACAATGTTTTACATTTGTGTGTGTGAACACACATACGTATACACATGCACGCACACCTGTCGAACACATTCAAGTGTGCCATGACTTCATGCAGAGGTCAGCGGACAACTTTCTTTCCACCATGCAGGTCTCAGAAAGCCAACTCAGGTCACCAGGTTTGGGAGTAAGCACCTTTGCCTTTTGAACCATCTCACCAGCCCGAATTTTAAAAATGAAAAAAAATTCAAAGTTTTATTTATTTTTTTGGATTTTATTTTATTTTTTATTACTTTATAAATAATTTCCACTTCCTTCCCTCCTCCCACTTCCCTCCTGCTCCCCCACTCACCCTCACCCTCCAGTCCTAAGAGAGGGCAGGGTGCCCTGCCTTGTGGGAAGTCCAAGGCCCTTCCCCCTCCATCCTGGCCTAGGAAGGTGTGCATCCAAATAGAATAGGATCTCAAAAAGCCAGTACATGCAGTAGAGACAAATCCCAGTGCCATTATCATTGTCTTCTCAGTCTTCCCCAATTGTCAGCCACATTCAGAGGGTCCAGTTTGATCCCATGCTCATTTAAATGAGACCTCCTCTTAAAAAAAAAAAAAGGAAACTTTCAGTTCAAAGTTTTCCAGGACAAAAATTTGATTGATTTACAAGAGTCATTGCGTGAGTATATGTCTAAAAACTTCAGGCCTAAAGAAATGACTCAGTGGGTAAGAACTCTGGTTATTCTTCCAGAAGACCCAGATTGGATTCCCAGCACCACATGGAGGCTCACAGTCATCAGTAACTCCAGTTCCAGGAGATTTGAGGCCCTCTTCTGACCTCTAAGGACAATGGGCACTCGTGGGGTGCACAGACTTACATGCAGGCAAAACTCCCATACACATAAAATAAAATGTTTTTAATTAGCTGAGTGTGGTGATGCATGCCTTTAATCCCAGCACTTGGGAAGCAGAGGCAGGAGGATATCTATGAGTTTGAGTCCAGCCTGGTCTACACAGTGAGTTCCAGGACAACCAGAGCTACATTGTACAACTCTATCTCAAAAATAAAATAAAATAATAAAGAGAGAAATACAGTAAAAAAAAAACTCAGTAGTTTTAGTCACTATGAAAAAATCTTAATAGATAATCCACAGAGCTGAGGACAAATGGGTGAACAGTTTATTTTCAGTGTTTCCTTGTCCTCTCTCCTTTGGGAAGTCATCTTTCTGAGCTATTTGTACAAAATCAATAAGCTGGCAACTCCATTGTACTGAGGTAGGGAAATTTGCATTCTGATTTCACCTGAAAGCTACTCACTATTCATGTTTGCAGATTGTCACAAATTGCAGCATTTACTGATTTTTTTTTGCATCAAAATCCACTATGGGTGGTACAAATACATGTGACAATAGCTGAGTGAAGCTGAAGGCTCACACCCACTAGACACTGGTGGCTCGGAGGCTTAAGGCCTTTCCTCCAGGGTTGGTGACCTGAGTGTGATCCCTGGGACCCACGTAGTGGACGGGGAGAACCAATTCCCATTGGGCTGTACCCAGTGTCTCTACATGTGCACCGTGCCATACACAGGGAGAGACACACAAAGGTACACACACGCACACGGATGCACACTCACACGTGGACACACACACAGACACACACACATGAATGGACACACACATGAACATGCAAACACACAGACACATAGTGTGCTGGTTATTCTTTATCGCCTTGACTCAAACTAGTGTTATCTGGGAAAAGGGAAATTCTCTGAGGAATTGCCCCCATCAGACTGGTGTGTGGGCATGGCTGTGAAAGGCATTTCTTCGGTTGCTAATTGATGCAGGAGGGTCCAGCTCACTGTGGCCAGTCTCCTTCCAGTCTAGGCAGGTGGGCCTGGGATATATAAGCAAGTCAGCAAATCAAGCCAGTAAGCAGCATTCCTCCAGGGCTTCTTCTTCAGTTCCTGCTTCCAGGTTCCTGCCTTGAGCTCCCGCCTTAGCTTTACTTGATGATAGACTGTAAAAAAAATTCTTTTGGATGCAGCATGATTTATTATTACATTTGAAAATATTTACTCACACATATTAAATGATGAAGACATTGAAAGAGAAGAATTTAGGAAGGGACAGAAAGAAGACAAGGAAGGGGGAAGTGATGTATTGTATTTTAATTAAAATGTTTGAAAATAAGTTTAAAATAAAAAGGCAGAGAGAAAGCTTAGCAGCTAATAGCACTGGATATTGTTACATAGGGAAAAAAGATCCATTCCCAGAAAGAGCCTGTTAGGTGCCTACCTCCTGGAATTCTAACCCCAAGGGAGCTGATGCCTCCTTCCAGCCTCTGCAAGTACTGCACGTGGATGCATGCAGGCAAACACCAGTATATGCAAAAATAAAATTTAAAAAAATGGAATTCTCTTCAGTGATGTCACAGCCCTGCCACAGACAGCAGTCAAGGCTAGTTAAAATGAACTTTTGATCCTGCAAGGACGCAGCCGTGGTCTTCCTCTAAACCATCTTATTCTGAGATTGGAATAGTGCAGAAGAGCTCCTCATTTAAGAAACGCTGGCACGGCGATTACGGGTAACTCTCCCTTGATTTTTTCATTTATTTCTATGTTTGTATTCTCTGCCCCGTGTATGTGTGAAAATTGCGACATTGATTTATATTTTAAATGAAGCTTTTAAATCATACTATATGATCTAAAAGATTTGCCGTGTTAATCTCCATCTGCAGAAGTGGCTGGTGCTACATACTTACCCTATTTAAATTGTCGAAAGCATAACCTGTGGCTTGAACCTAATAGAAAATCAGGAATATCCTCGTAGGTGGAATGGAAAATATTTACTGTGAAATTTAAATGAAGTAAATTCCTTCCCTCTCAAACTGCTTTTTTGCTCACGGTATTGGTCACAGCAACAGAGAGCAAGCCAGGACACATACATACAATAGAGTCATATAGTAAAATTTAAAAGTTCATTATTTTTAATTTTATAAACGTGAAATAACACTTTCCTGTTACTTGCTTCTTTTTAAAATTTTACTTATTTTATGTGGGTGAGTTCTTTGCCTGCATGTCTGTATGTATGCACAGACATGGTCCCTGAAGAGTTCAGACAAAGATATTGAATCCCATGGAACTTGAGTTACAAACAGTTGTGAGCCTTCAGGTGGGTACTTGGAACTCAAGCCCAGTCCCCTGAAAGAACAAAAAACGATATTAACCCTTGAGAAACCTATCCAGTCTTTGTGATTAACTCCTCTTGTTCAGCATAATTTTGAGTTTCATCAATGTAGCCACACCTAGGTTGGAATTATTTTCAAGGCAATATTCTTTGAAACACCAATCCACTTCTGTGAATTTCATGAATAACACAGACAAATTATATGAAAGCATCATCTAAAGCAAAAGGTGTACGTAGCATATTTTATATGGGACATGCGCACCAACAAAGTCCTCTGGGACAAGTAAAATATTCAGAATGTAAAAAATGCAGGACAAATATTATGAGGTATAATTAATAAAAATAAAACTTTATCATAATTGTCTATAAGACTAGAAACCAGTTATTTGATAAAATAAATATCAGTGAGTATGCATGGTGGCAAATACTTTTAAACCCAGCACTCAGGAGACAGAGGCAAGAAGATCTCAGTGAATTTGAGGACAGCATAATCTACATAGTGAGTTCTAGGACAGCAAGATGAAACAGAGAAACTTTGCCTAATAATAATAATAATAATAAATAAGTTGTTCCAGTGAGGCAATTGATCAATGTTCAGTACGTTCACTAAGCAAGGATAACCAGTACTCTGACAGCACAAACTGAACCGCAGTGAAGGAACAGGAACAGGGACTTCAGCCTCAGACACGTTTGTTTAAGTCCCAGCTCTATCCCTCTGCAGCTGTGTTGTCTGGTAAACATTCACTTCATTTAAATATTTCTCAGTTTCCTAATCTGCAAAACTGGAATAATTATAGTACTTACTCCATAAAGTTATGACAAGAAGTAAATAAGGCCATGTGTGGAGAGCCCTCTGTGGGAGCCCAGAACCCTCAGCCAACACCGTCACTTACTACAGAAAGGATGCTTATTGCTTCTGCCTGGTCCATTCAATGCTTCATTCTTTTTCCCTAACAACTGCACCCGCCTGCTATTGGAGCAACCTTCCAATGAGGTTGTTGTAAATGGGGAAGAGGTGTGGGTTGTATTCCTGGCACCCAGCTCCCAGCCCCCAGCCACCAGCCCGCTCAGCCGCTGGTTGCTTGCTTATGCCCGAAATAACCACATGACAATTATATTCATTTAAATACTGCCTGGCCCATCATCACCAGCCTCTTCTTGGCTAGCCCTCACATCATAAACTAATCCATTCCTTATCATCTGTGTGTCACCACAAGGTGGTGACTTACTGGAAAAGTCTAACCTGCATCCATCTATGGCGGGGGCGTCATGGCATCTCTCCCACTTCCTTTTTTCCCAGAACTTCCATTCTGTCTACCCTGCCCACCTAAGGGCTGACCTATCTTACAAGCCAGGCAGAGTCTTTATTTAACCAATGAAAGCAACAGAAATAAAGATGGACCATCCTACATGAGATGACTGCAAAGGATACTGTGCCAATCACAGAGTATTCCCAGTCAAGCCGGATCGACTGGCCCATAGCTGCAGGCACAAACCAACAACTACAATCCTTCTAGATGTTTCTAGAAGCTCTAGGAAGGTTCTCTTTTCTATTTCCTTTTTAATTTTATGTGTACAGATATTTTGTATGCTGTATGTCTGTGTACCACATGTTTACCTAGTGCCCGAGGAGGCCAGAAGAGGACATTGGATACCCCGGAACTGGAGTCATAGACTGTTATGAGCCATCATGTGGGTATTTGGGGTCCTGGTCCTCCAGAAGAGCAACCAGTGCTCTTAACCACTGAATAATACAGGACAGACACTCACGGCTGCCAATCATCATGGCTCCAGGCTCATAATAAATACCCACCTGAAAGAGGGCAATTACAACGCAAAGAACGACAAAGCTGACAATGCCAGCCATCACACAGCGTCCTCCGAGCCTGCTCTTACATCATGCCCATTCTGCTTTATACTTAGCAGTTGGCGCTGGGCTACAGTATTCTAGTCAGTTGTTCCATTGATGTGTAGCAGCTGGCATAGGCTTGACAAATAACCTCTGTTTAGGGGCTCGGCATTTTGAATAACCATATAATGGCAAGTGATTTTTAAGAGAAAGATATCAACCTTTCCTGAAAGCTTCTTGGGAAATGATAGCCTGTTTTTTTTTCTCTCCTTTTGATACTAATAACTCTAGGGCTTGGGTGCCCTCTATTCTTTAATTCTGTAAGAACAGACCCTTATTTAATATCGTAAAATTTAATATCTTAAAATCTTATTTAAGATCCTAAATTTTAATATCTTAAAATCTAAAACTAGCATTGCTTCATTTTTCTTTATCCGAAGCAATTTGTTCAAAAATTTTATTGTGATTGTTATATTTTCAAAGAAAAGTCATGCTCACTAACAAGGCACTGAGAGAATTCAAAGGGTGGGATTATTTTGGTAAAATCACTATGTTCCTGAGTCTATTGCTCAAAGAGGTAATTCACACATTAAGACAGAACATTGCAGTTCCTCGATGATGACTTCACAATGCCACAGTTTGCAGAGAGTACAAGTAATTTGGAATGCTAGCACATTAATTTACAATGACAGACATATCTATCACACCAACCAAAAGGCATGCTTGTGCAAGGGATAAATGATCAGAATGCTACCACCAAATGGTGTGCTGATGTGTCTAAAAGAAAAAGTATTCCTGTATATGTAGTTCAAATATTTAATAGAGTCCCATTTGGAATTCAGCTTTGACCAATCCTGGGAAAGTCAAGTATACTAGGGAGCAAAAATCTCCTTGATGCAGACTGAAGGGGCACTGTAGTATTTTTCTTTCCTTTTAATATTTATTTTGTGTATGTGTGTGTGCATGTACATGCACATATATTGTGACATTTATGGAAGTCACAAGAAAGCACTGAATTCCCTGTAGCAGGAGCTACAGGTGATTGTAAGCCACTCACTGTGGGCATTAAGAAATGAACTTGGGTCCTCCAGAAGAATGACAAGCACTCTTAATCACTGAACCATCTCCCCAGCCCCTACTACTATGACTAATCTATGTTTCTCATGTTGTCGTGCCTCTGAAGGCATGACTGTATCACAATAGTGGAACGTATTATCTATGCATACATATATACACATGTGTATCTATAATAGGTATATAGCAAATACAGAGGAGAAAATATCACTATTCAGTCTCAGTGAAGATTGTCTTCTGAAAGTATTGAAGGTGGAAAAGATAGATAGAAAATAATACTAAAATATCATATTTACGTACCTGTATTCATAATGTTGTGTGTTCTATAGATAGCACTGTGGAAACAAATGATAAATCCTAGGCGTGTTTCTGATAAAAAGCATTAAACCAGCTGAAAATGTCTGATTACTGATTGGCTTGCAGCTGTGCCTCTGTACCCTCAACACTGTGAACCATGGTCATCTGCCCTGCTCTTGAAGTCTATCAACTTTTCCTCTTCTTAACACAGCCAGGAGTTGACTGGATGTCTATGCCTTGAAGAGAAGGTGACAAAGTCAATGGCTCAGGGCACAAGTTATGGGGATAGACCACATGAATTGACATCCCACCACTGTTCGTGGTCTCCTTATTTCTGTGCCTTAGTTTCCAGTTCTATCACATGTGCATTAAAACATAACGACACATTTATATACACACACGTGTGTGTTCATGTTAGGAAACTATATATAGATATATAAAGATAGAATGAGGTAGAGTGATAGGTAGGTAGGAAGGTAGATAGTAGATAGACAGGCAGAAAGGTAAGTAGATAGATGATAGTAAGATAGAAAGATAGATAGATGTAGATAGATAGATGATAGATAAATAAAGATAGATAGATAGATAGATAGATAGATATAGATAGATAGATAGATAGATAGATAGATAGATAGATAGATATAGATAGATAGATAGATAAATGATAGATGATAGATAGATGTAGATAGATAGATAGATAAATGATAGATGATAGATAGATGTAGATAGATAGATAGATAAATGATAGATGATAGATAGATGTAGATAGATAGATGATAGATAAATAAAGATAGATAGATATAGATAGATAAATGATAGATATAGATAGATAGATAGATAGAGATAGATCACATGTATGCACTATTGTGTTAAGACATACAGAACATCATTTAGTCCAGGGCCTGGCATTGCTAAGTGCTTCTATAAATGTTGACAATTGTTTTTAAAATTGCAATCCATTTAATAGTCCCACCTCCTTGAAGCTGCACCCTAATAATCTTAATGATGATGCTGACATCGGTAATGACTTATTAAATACCCATAGTATACCCATACTGACAAAGACCCCTTAGATAAAATACCTCATTTAGTTATTGCAGTAAAGTATTTTCTATATATGTTTTAACGCTTAAGCTACAAAGAACCTTAAAAATCAAGAAATTTGCCAGGGCTGCGGTAGAATGACTATGGAGCATGCACAAATGCATGCTTCCTTCCCCAAACGTGCAACAACTGGAAAGAGAGAGAAACAGAGACAGAGAGGTTTGTCTAAGATTAAACAAACAGTAGATGGTGGAATCAAGATTTGAAACAAATTCTTTCCAACTATAAAGCTAGTGTTTTAACACTTGATTGGAGCTTGGAATTTCTTCAACTTCTTGCTGAAATATTTTCCTTTTTATTATATTTACTTGGTGGGATATGTACGTATTCGTGTGGTGTGGTGCACACATGGAGGTCGGAGAACAGCTTACTGGAATCCATTCTCTCTTTCTACCGTGTGGGACCAGAGGATGAAACTCACCTCTGCCACCTCAATGTTTTCCTATTGATTTTACAATTTATCCAGTGGATAATTAATCCTATCCAGAATGGCTTTTTCAGTTTTGTTTTGTTTTTTAAGTGCGACCTCATTTCCCTGATCTCCGAGGGAAGGGAGGACTGGCTTACTGCAACCTCCTTCATCGTCTTAGAGATTACAGAAAACAACAAGCGAGAACAGGCATTCACCAAAGCTGTGTGCTCATAAACAAATGTGTTTCCATGAAAGGGGTTTGCCTTCCTGAAAAAGACTAGAGCAAGAATTGCTTTGCACCCTGGTGTAGGAAGGTTCTTCTGTATTTCTGTTGTTTTCATTGGTTGAATAAAGAAACTGCCTCAGCCTTTTGATAGGGCAGCCCTTAGGTGGGCAGAGTAGACAGAACAGAAAGCTGGGGAAGAAAGGAAGTGTGGCAGACGCCATGATCCTCTGGCCCAAGATGGATGCAGGTTAGAATCTTCCAACAAGTCACCACCTTGTGGTGACATACAGACTTTTATAATGGGTTAGTTTAAGATGTAAGCGTTAGCAGTAATTTAATTAATACAATTTTCATGTGGTTATTTCAGGTATAGCCATGCGGCCATATGACCAGGGAGCTGGGTGGGATGGAATAAAAGGGCCCGCCTTCCTCACAGATGCTGGAAACACAGCCGCACCTTTTACAACAGCGCCCTGGGGTTGTAAGCAAGCCAAGAACCTTAGATTAAACAGGGAACAGTGTGGCAAAGCCCTCATCAATCAAACAAGGTGTTGGGACATTTGGAGTCCTTGCCTCCAGCTTATCTTCCCTGCTAGAAATCTTTACTTTTGATTTGAGTTCCTGAAAGCTGTGTCAAAGTTATTTACCAGCTCTGCTTCACGAACATGTGTTGCCTTGAGGATCAGAGGATAAGGTTTTCACCTGTTGGCCCACCTGACTGTTGGGTATATATGCCTCCATGGTGCTATTGAATAAAGGGCTTCTTCCCAGTGACTAGAGGTCTGTGTGTGTTTGTGTGTTTCAACCTCCAGCCCCTAGCGCAAAGCTCAGGAATTGTATGGTAGCGCATAGAGTGCAGACAAGCGTCATGTGCAGCAGCAAGAAACTCCACCACGCTGAGAACCGGAAGAAAATCGCTCCTCAAATTGAAGACCCAGACTCACAACTTCCCTCTGCACCTGTGGACCTGGAGGCCCCCATGTGTGTCTGCTACTTACTTGTCATAGGTGCTGTCCCCTCCATCTCCACAAGTCCCCTGCCTCAGGCTCAGCCTTCCCAGAGAAGCACCTGCTGGACATCCCAGATGCGGAACAAGACTCTGGAAAATGACCCTGTGTGCAAGGGTCACAGAAGCATGGGAAGCTGACTAAGCCTGATCCCTAACCAGACTGCACAGCCCAGAATGGCAGGCCACTTCTCAGTCTTGAAAACAATATTAGGGATGCCAATAAAATAAGCTAAATGTAATTAAGATTTGACCAGTCTAGCCTTTAGAAGCATTTCCCAGCACTGTCTTCATTTGGCCTTCCCCAAAACACTTGGAAACAGACACTGTTGTCCCTATTTTACAAATGAGGTGACAGCCATCCATTTGGTCTGGGGCCAACTGAAAGACTCCGAAATGTCTCTTTTTGCTACCCTGTGCTCAGGTGCAACAAATGTAGCACACATGGAAAGGCCCAGCTGTATTCCAGGCCCCATAGTGGGAGCTCATAGTAGGCAGAGACAGAGTCCTGAGATTACAGTCCCCTAATAGGAACAGGCACACGTGAGCACATCAACCCCCTGTACTGGCTGTCACAATGGGACAGAGGAGAAGCATGTCTGCCCCAAGAAGAGGCAGAGACAGCAAATTCCAAGCTTGAGAACCCGCTGTAGGACAGTGTTCTGTCCTCTGTCCATGGCGTCCTCTGTCCAGGCTTTGATTGCTCAGCATCCACCTTGAGAAATCTCCAACCTGACAGCCACGGCCACCAGGTTCCCCTGCTCCTGAAGGCTCGTGAGATTCATGTCTTTCCCATTTCACACCATCAGGGATGTATTTTTAAAATAATCATCCTTTCCAGATGGATATGTCATACGTGAATAAGTGTCCATGTGTATATGTGTATCTTATATGCACATGAGCAAAGAGAAATTCATATACACAGACAGATAAAAAGACATTACATTTTCATGTAGAGTGTTACCTAATGAGCTAAATTTTCTTTTGCTATTCAATTATTTAGTTAAGAAACCTTGCCGGGTGGTGGTGGCACACGCCTTTAATCCCAGCACTCGGGAGGCAGAGGCAGGCAGATCTTTGTGAGTTCAAGACCAGCCTGGTCTACAAGAGCTACTTCCAGCACAGGCTCCAAAGCCACAGAGAAACCCTGTCTCGAAAAACCAAAAAAAAAAAAAAAAAAACTTACAAAACTGGAGGTATTGCTCAGTGTTTAAGTATGTTCAGCAAACTTGAGGCTATAGGGTCTATTGTCAACAGAAAAAAAGGAAGGAAAAGGGGAGAGGGGAGGGAAAGAAAGAGAAAGGAAAGAGGGAAGGAGGAAAAGAGGAGAGGGGAGGGAACGATAGGGAATGGAAGGGAAGCTTAGAAAGTATTAACTGAGCACCTACATATGCCATCAGTGTCCAGGCTACAGTAATAAACAAGATTCCCAGCCTTGTGGTACTTGCACCCTCCTGGAGAAGATAGATAAAGTGAGCTTAAATAAGCAAGGTATTTACGGGCTGAATATGGTGGAGTAAACAGCTGTGAAAGAGAGGAAAAATGAGAGGATAACTTTAGAAAGGAATGTTGGGAGAGTCTGCTCAGAATAGGTCACGTCTGCTAAGGCCTGGCAACTTCAGGAGCTAGGAACAATGGCCCAGGTAGAGGCGACAGAAAAGACCTCTCACTGTGAAGCTTTACCCAGTGAGTTGCTGCTATAAAATCCAAACTCCAACCACACGGAATCAGTTCAATCCAAACCTTGAGGGCACCATTCCCAGTATCCACCTCTATTACTGGGGTCCCAGGCCATCAAATTTAAGGTGATGGTTCTTGCTACCTTCAGGTTTGAAATGTGTTAGGACCACTCACAGAACTATAAACAAACAGTGAACAGTTGCGGTTCATTATAAAGGATACAGGTCAAGACCAGACAATGGGAGAGTGGCTGAAGTAAGGTCAAGGAGTGTCCTGAACACCAAGCCTCTGCATCCCCAGGATGCACTGCCCTCCTGCCACATTTGTGTGACCCAATGGGGAAAGCTTGCCCAAGCTGCCATCCAGAGTTTTGACGAGGTTTTGTTGCACAGACATGACTGACTGGATCACTGATCATGTAACTGAACTCAGACTCCAGTTCCTTTCCCCTCTTCCCCTTTTCCAGGAGGAAACTAGAGCCCCAAGCCTTGAATCTCATGACTGGTGTTTCTGACATGGTCATCCTGTGCCCTGGATCTCATTATTACAAATTCATGTGTGGTTCAAGGGGCTCACTATGGGAAACAAAGACACTTTTATAACATTAGAAACTCCAGAGGTTTAAAACCTCCCTTCAGGGACTAAAGACAAAAACCAAACAATTCTTGTGCTGTTACTGTTATTAATGCTATTGACAGTCTGCCGGTATGGAGATGGAGAACAGGCTTGGTGAGAACGGGGAGCTGGAACCAAGCACATAGTTCTGGCTATCTGTGCTGGTGCTTGCTTGTCTTTAATGCCAGCACTTGGGGGGCAGAGCCGAGTGGTTCTGTGAGTTCGAGGCCAGGCAGGGCTACATGGTGAAATCCTGTCTGGAGAGGGAGAAACAGGTTAGTTTTGGACGTGTGGAGTTGAGATTATGACTTAGCCTCCCAGAGATGTCAAGGAAGAGATGAACAAGTAATGGCCAGGGGTGACCTGCATGAAGAAGTCTGGGCTGTCAATGTAACTTGTGAGTCATCGGCATGTTAATAGTATCCAAAACCAGATGAGAGGGTAAAATTGCTCAACAAGTTATCCTGAGTCCCAAAACAAACCAGCATTCAGAGTTATCCCTACCTGTGTTCTGCTTTCCCACTCTTCCTTGTTTGTTTGTTTGTTTTTTTGTTTTTTTTTTTTTTTGGTTTTTTGAGACAGGGTTTCTCTGTGGCTTGTAGACCAGGCTGGCCTCGAACTCACAGAGATCCTCCTGCCTCTGCCTCCCCAGTGCTGGGATTAAAGGTGTGTGCCATCACCACCTGGCTAACCTACTCTTCCTTCTTTATAAGCTCTGATGGCAAAAAATAAACATTTCTTCCCGTTGAAACAAATTCCACCTGTTACATGCCCAGACCTCTCGAAACACCAAGTATCACTGGGCCAGAGGCAGAGGACCCTACTGTGAATGCCAGGCTTAAGCCAGTGACACCCATGCAGTCTTGTTGCCAGCGAAAACAGGCAAAATAGAAAAATGTAATCTAGAACATTATTTTTCTCTTACACTTACATATGGGTGTATGAGTATGTGTGCATAAGTGTATATATATGCATGGTGTGAGTACATGTGCATGTGTGTATGTGTATATATGTGTGTTTGTACATGAGTGAGTGTGTGTGAATAAGGAGTATGTACAGGTGTGAGTGAATGTATATGTGCACAAGTCTTCGTGAATGAGTGTGAGTATCTGTGCAAGGGTACAACAGTATGTGTATGTGTTTATAAATAAATCTGTCACTTTTTTTCCAGACCACAAAGTAAAGCCCCATCCATCTATAAAAAACGCATGGCTGTTCTCCCCTTTACAAACTCACCCCTCCCTTTCATCTCTTCTTCCTGGATCTGTGATTTCCAAGCCCCACCCAGTGTGCTGACAGCTGTTTTCTGAGCCCTTTTCCATCCTTTGGCCAAGCACGAACTCTCCTTCAGTGTAGACAAAGTTCTGTACCGTTCACTGGTTCTGAGACTGAAAAAGGATCGAGTTCGGGACTGAAATCGGTAGTAATACCTCAATCATGGTTTTTGAAAAATAATAATAATACTGTTTGAACTTTTGCTTTAAAAATAAAAGATACTTGGGCCAGCAAGATGGCTCAGTTAAAGGAGAAACCTGACTCCTGGAAGATGTTCAAGTAGTCCCCTGACCTCCACAGGCTTGCCATGGCCCACCTGATTCCAGATAGACAGAAGCACACACACATGCACACACATGCATGCACACATGCACACACATGCACACACGCATCAAACAAAGAATTTTTTTATTTAAAAATGTTTTTCATATACTATATTTTGGTCATTTTCCCCTCCCTCAACTTCTCCCAGACCCTCCTTTACCTCCCTACTCACTCCCAACTTCATGTTTTAAATCTCTTTCTCTCAATAAAAAAGTAAAATACCAAAGCCACAGAGAAACCCTGTCTCAAAAAAAAAGCAAAATAAAAAATAGGAACAAAATTATTTTAAAGAAAAATTTGCTCCTCCCTTATTAAAGTTTTCCTTATTTGGGTTCCAGGAATTAGTGTTAAATTACTATAAGATGAATAGATGAACCACATTTATGTGCATGGCCACTTAGGACCAATATTATTAGAATGAGACTCTCAGTAAGAGTCATCCCAAATCACCCCAAGTGGACTAATATGGAATAATAAAAAAAGAACAGTGAACATCTGAGCTTTTATATGAAGTCCTCAACTCATAGATAATAGTTATTACAAGCAGGCCTCGAATTTTTTTTCATTTGCTTCTTAGGACAGAGTCCTGAGCTATGTAGCTCAGGCTGGCTTCAAATCCTTAATCCTCCTGACAGCTGGTTTTATAGGCATATACGACCAAGCCCACTCAGAATTTTATTTTATTTAAAAATATGTTTGGCATGTGTTAACCAATAACTCTGAGTAGCAGGTCCCATTATGATTGCTGTTCTATGCAGAAGGGAATTGAGGCGTCTCTACAAGTGGTCATTCATGTAATGGCTTGTGGTAGTTTGAATGTAGTTGGCCCCCCATAATCTCATAGGGAGCAGCACAATTAGGAGGTGTGGCCTTGTGAAAGTAGGTGTGGCCTTCTTGGAGGAAGTGTGTCACCATGAGGGCAAGCTTGGAGGTTTCCTATGCTCAAGATACTGCCCAGTGTTTCAGACTATTTTATGTTGCCTGTGGGATCAAGACATAGGAACCCTCAGCTCCTTCTCTAGCACCATGTCTGCCTGCACGCCACCATGGCACACCATGATGATAATGAGCTAAACCACAATTCAATGGTTTTCCTTCATGAGAGTTGCCATGGTTATGGTGTCTCTTCACAGCAAGAGAAACCCGAACTAAGACACAGTGGCAACAAGAATGCATAGGTAGGAAGTAACAATCCTAGTGATGAAGCCAGCCTGTCTGAAGATGTCTTACAGCCAGCATAAGAGGCGGGGGGGCGTGGAGGGAAAGTGTAGTGGATCAGAGCCACTGACGCAGGTAAGCACACCTTCCAGGAGGGCAGCTTCTCTGGTATGGGATTTCCCGCTTCGAGTAACTGGGTAAAATGTGCTACAAGTAATTGGGATCCCATACGGTTCTCTTGCTTTCCCAGCCTGCAAGAACAAGAACAGGAAAGCCTTAAAAACCAGTTGTGGTGGTGCCCACATGCAGTCCTAACCCTTGGGACAGGGAGGCAGGGGAGGGAGGCATCTTTGACTATATGGAAGGTTTGAGGCCAGTCTGGGCTATATGAGACCTTGTCTGTCTGTCTTTCTCATTCTTCCTTCCTTCCTTCCTTTCTTTTTTCCCTCCTTTCTTTTAGAGATAGTCCCACTACATAGCTCTAGAGGGCTGAAACTCATAGAGATCTTCCTGCCTCTGCCTCCTAGGTGCTAGGTTTTAAAGGCATGTGCCTGAGATCTTGTCAAAAAAAATAATTTAAAAAAAAATAATAATAATTTTTCAATGTCAAGTTCATTTATTTTGCCTTTTGTCTCATTCAAGTTCCAGAAGACATCTGATTAGAGGCCCCTTTCCTCTTCCATTGTCATCTAGAAAGTCACTCTCTTAATGACAAAATATCAGAATATCTAGATATTAGGATTTCAGAATATTAATAAAAACTCACTTTTTTAATGATTTGCTACTTATATAGATAGTATTTTGTAGTTATAAATTCTTTATTTCTCATTTACTCTGCTATTAAGAGGTATTTGTTAATTGCCTTCCATAAGCCAGGCATTTATTAAATGCTCTTATTTAGTCTTTATAATGCACAGCATCATGCCACGACAGCCCGCTATGGAAACGCTGAGGCTTCAAAACCACCCAGAATCACACAGTGGCAGAGCTGAGACTAGATCCCAGGGTCTGGGACTCCTGGATGCAGGTACTTTTCCACAAAAAAAAAAATTCTCCTCCATTACACTGGGTAGCAATCAGATGTCTGCTCATCACAGATGTCAGTTCCTCACATCAGCTGTGAAAATAAAGACCTCCCTCCCACCTGCTTTATCAAACTGAATATAATAGCATTGTTTGAGCAGCTATTATGCCTCTGTCCCCTGAGGCAGCTCAACTCAGGGGTTATTGGCATGCGTAGAGATCTTTGCCTCATGATAAAAGGTGCAACTCTGGTGTGCATTTGTAATTTTCTTCGCTTTATTAATTTTACTACTTTGTGTGTTTTAGTGTTTTGCCTACATGTTTGTCTGTGCAACACGTGCATGTCTGGTGTCCTCAGAAGTCAGGAAAGGGCATTGGCTCCCCTGGGACTGGAATTATGGACAGCTGTAAGCCACCACCATGTGGGTGCTGAGAATCGAACCTGGGTCTTCTGCAAGAGCAGCAAGTGTTCTTAACTACTGACCTAACTCTCTGAAAGTGTTAGCAAAGTAAATCTTTGCCCCTGCAAGTTTTGTGAAATATCAAGTCACAATAGCAATATTCTGGCTGACACCATGGACAGTCTTGTGCACTGTAGGGTACCTAATAGAATCTCAGCTCCCTACCTGCCTCCCTACCTCTTGCAAAGCTTTCTACCCAAATTTTCCCACAGCACCATGTTTGCAGGTCTGTAAAGTTGGCATATAAACCAAACATTGATGATAAATCACAAAGAACTTTATTTTAAAACAGAGACATGCCGGGCGGTGGTGGCGCACGCCTTTAATCCCAGCACTCGGGAGGCAGAGGCAGGCGGATCTTTGTGAGTTCGAGACCAGCCTGGTCTACAAGAGCTAGTTCCAGGACAGGCTCCAAAGCCACAGAGAAACCCTGTCTCGAAAAACCAAAAAAAAAAAAAAAAAAAAACAGAGACATTTATTTTACCGCTTATTTAAAGTGAATGTAAATTTACATACTAATATATGGGATGTTACTTAGAAGCCTCCGTGTATTCTACAGACAATTCCTACCGTATTTTCGTGTTCCTAAATCAATAGCTCTGCTAATTTTTTTTTTGTAAATGATCTAATTGTTACTGTAAAGTTAGTGATGTCCTGTGTGCTGCAACTGTGTACGGTACACAAGATGGTGCATCCTTGACTCTTTGCACAGATACCTTTATCGGCTCTGCCCACTAAGAAACTTGCTGCCTGCATGCAGAGACCCACACACAAACACCTGGTGGAGTCAGGGGAACCCCTGCAGATGAGGGGGAGGAAGAAGGAGCCAGAAGGAGCCAGAAGTAGGAGCCAGAAGGATGATAACACCAGGAGAATGCAGGCCATAGGTGCTCAAAGAGACTGAAGCGACAAATACGGACTCTGCAGGGGTCTGAGCTAGGTCCTCTGCATATACCTTATGGTTGTGTATCTTGGTTTCTGAGGGATTCCCAACAATTGTGGGGGCGGTCTCTGACCCCTTTCCTCCTACCGGGTTGCTTCATCCAGGTTTATTGTATCTTGTTAGGTCATGTTCAGTGGATATACCTGGAATGCCTGCTCTCTTCCTTCCTTCCTTCCTTCCTTCCTTCCTTCCTTCCTCCCTCCCTCCCTCCCTCCCTCCCTCCCTCCCTGCCTCCCTCCCTCCTTCCTTCCTTCCCTCTCTTGCTTCCTTCCTTCTGCCTTCTCTTTTTCTTTCTTTTTGGGCGGGGGGGGGGATGGGACGGGAGCAGGGGTTGATTTGAGACAGGGTTTCTCTGTAGCTTTGGAGCCTGTCCTGGAAACTAGCTCTGTAGACCAGGCTGGCCTCAAAGTCACAGAGAACTCCTGATCCTGGGATTAAAGGCATACATCGCCACTGCCTGGCTTTTCTTTCTTTGCTAAGGGAAACAAAGGAGGAGTTGATCTGAGGAGGAGGTGAGGAGAACTGGGAGGACTGGAGGGAGGGAAAACTACAGTCAGGATGTAATATATGAGAGAAGAATAAAAGTTAAAAGAAAAGAAAAATGCTAGAGGGAAGAGAGAGAGAGAGAAGGGAGGAAGGGAGGAAGAGAGAGAGAGAAAGGAGGGGGAGAGAGAGAGAGAAGGGAGGGAGAGAGAGAAGCTTGCTGCCAGCTTATATGTGTTGCAGTCCGCATTCTGACACCAACGAGAATGGAAGAGAGGAGGTATCACAGTGGAGCAAAGCCAGGATGGCTCCTGAAAAGCCTTGGTGCCAGGTCCAGTTTGCTTTCTCGTTTTATACTCCAAAACACAAGGTGGAGCGGGCGAGCAATTGAGATCTCACGGAAGCACAGCAGCAGTCTGCAGGTTGTTAGGGCAGCCACCGCTTCAGCAATTTCTCCAGGTCGTTGTGTTTCAGGTAGCCAGTGAAGCCAGGCTTGACGAATAGGCAGTACAAGCAGCACCGTAAGGAGAGCACTGAGTAAGCCAGTAGCTGTTAGGTGCTCCTTTCTACCCCATTCTACTTCCCAGGCTCCGTTCTTGATAGTAGCATTCTGGACAAACTGATTTCTCTCTCACATGAACCAGGCAATTTTTCCTGCTCTTCAAACACCGTTATTGTGCTTCTGTCACTTTAGAGCACTGATTAGGAAACACCCGCTTCCTCTACACCATCTTCCCAACCTTTGCATCAACTAAAGAAAAAGGATTCTGAGAACCTGGCAAAGACCAGAGCCACAAGATAGAAGGCGGCTGGGCTCGGACTTATCATATCCAATGCTTCCTAACCAGTTAGGTGGGGAACCTAAGACAGAAATGTATTTTCAGTGTGTTAATCCTGTAGTAAGTGATGTTAACCTGCTATAGAAGTTAACATGGCCCAAATTAATGAACAGAAAATAGCCACTACGATATATTTAAATGTGTATTTAGTAAAGCTTGAATTTGTTTCCTTCCCACAAAAGATACGCATCTCTGCAGTTACCAGACTCACAGATACAGGATCCAAGGACCATGAGTCATCAAAAGTCAGCATCTTGGGCTGGGAGTATAACACAACAGAGCACTTGCCTTAGAGTATGGTCCTGGCCAATTCCTAGTACTTCACAAACAAGCAAACAAATTCTAGCATCTTTGAATTTACTTTTTAAAAAGACCGATTTTATTTTCCCTCTATCCCCAGAGTATCTGTGAGTGTGTATGTGTGTGTGTGTACATGTGTGTTCACACCCCATGTGTGCAGGTGCCCTCTGAGGCCTAAGAAGAGTGTAAAATCCCCTGGAGCTAGTGTCAAAGGAGGTTGTGAAACAGCCCACTGTGAATGCTGGGAACCAAACTATGGTCCTCTGAAAAAACAAGTCCTCTTTAATGCTAAGCCATCTCTCCAGCCCTTTTAATCTTTCTAAGACATAAGTCTCTGAGGCCATATGGACAGTGAAGTCACTGACCCAACATTCAAGACAACCCTGTGTCACTTAACAAATGACATGTGCTGTGAAATGTGTTGCTAGGCAATTTCATCTTTGTATAACATCACAGAGTGTTCTTACACCAATATAGAGGGTCAGGAACAGTCACCTGATGTGGCGTCCTGACGTGATGAGTCAGAGATGTCTAAGGGTGTTGCTAGCACAGTATGGCACACTGCTTACTAGTGATGGCTTTGAACTCCTTATGAAGCTGAATACATGGCCTGGATCTTGAAGTGATCCTTCTCCCACCTCCTCAAAGCTGGGACTGTAAGCATGAACCACCACTCCTGGTTTTGTGCAGTTCTTTACCCAGGGCCTTGTGCATGCCTGAAACACATGACCAGCTAAGCCACATCTGAAGGGTCACTAGCCCACTTGAACACGTGTCTCTGGCAAGCCTTGCCCTTCTCCCCCATTCAAAGTCTATAAAGTTCTAGGAAAGTCTCAAAATGTACTAACCTTGGTTTTAGCTTCACTTCTGTTTTTGTTACCTGAAGTATGTCAACCCAGAACAAGGGTTTTGTGCTTTAGAGCTCACCCTGAGAAAGGCTTGAGGCCACACTGGGATCCCAAACACCCAGTGTAGTTCTGACAGGCTAATAAAGACTTTCTATTGGCTTCAACCCATGTCCAAGCAGTCTTCTGTGAATACCCCCCAATACCTGGCGAGATACCTCAGTCAGGAAAGTGCCTTCATTGCAAGCATAAGGAACCTGAGTTCAAATCCCCAGCATTCACCTAAAGCGGGGAGTGGTGGCTTCCATCTGTAATATGGGCTGGAACGGGTAAGATGGCTAGATCTCCCAAGCACACTGACTGGGCAGTCTAGGTAATCAGTGAACTCTATGATTAGTGAAAGTCTTTGTCTCAAAAAGGTGGAGAATTATAGAGAAAGATGCCTGACGTTGCCTTCTGGCATCCACAAACCCACATATTCGTATACACACACCCATGCACACACAATCACACATGCACACACTACACAGACACACACAACAGTATTTTTTATTTTCAAGGAAAAATAGAAAACAAGCCTAGCTCAGTCAATGTATAAACCAACACTGTTATCTATCGTCACTATCAAGTATTATATACTGTATATAACTATGTGTACCTGTTGTTTATGACCGGCAGCATAGTAGGGTTTTCACACCAGCATCGTTACATACACGGCTATGATGTCACTAAGGGCTAGGAACTTTTCAGCTCTAATATAATCCTTCGGGACTCCTATCTCATCTGTGGCATTTCTGAAACATCACCATGCAATGCGAATTCAGGTAAGACAATAGAGAAGCCTAAACAGAAAGCAGATGAAATAGAGTCCTGTTTGGCATCTAGTTTGGCAGTTTGCTTTCTGGGAAAATAAGCTACTTATCTCAAGTGCCTCGTTGCGTCCTTCCTACCCATTGGTAGGTTCCGTGTGTGTGTGTGTGTGTGTGTGTGTGTGTGTGTGTGTGTGTGTGTGTGTGTGCATGCCTATGCGGATAGAATCAAAGTGAGGGCATACTTGATCTTTACCATTGAACTATATCTCCCGCCCTGGTGTTTTCGAGGTAAGGTCTAGCATTGCATAGCCTAGGCTGGTCTCAATCTTGAGCTCCTTTTGCCTCAGCCTTCTGAATGATGGGATTACAAGTTGCACCACAATGCTTAACTGCAATCATTCTTAACGCCTTTAAAGACATGGGTTCTGGCTTGAGAGACAGGCAATAGAAGACAGTTGATGAGGATCCAACAGTCCTTCAGTTATTACTGTTTCTGAACTCCAGTCTGTCACAGGAGTATAGGCAGAAAGCTCCAGGTCCAAAGAACTCATATATGCAGAGAATCACCCAGAAGGATGCTTCCAAGACTTTGTCAGTGCTGGCTCTCTCATAATAGCCTCTGTGGCAAGAGCCAACAAATCAATAGCCAAGAAGAAGACTGTCAGTAACTCGAGCATGGTAGTTATAGCTGTCACATGTGAAGAGCTCCTCCTCCTCTTCTGAATGTGAACTTGACGATCAGAACAGTTACACAAGGGGCCAGATCAGAACCTCAGCTGTGGGCACATCTAGGTTTGCTGTGATAAAACACCATGACCAAAGCAACCTGGGGAGAAACTGGCTTATTTGGCTTACACTTCCATATCACTCTTCAGCATCAAAGCAAGTCAGAACAGAAACTCAAACAGGGCAGGAACCTGGAGGCAGGAGCTGATGCAGAGCCCATGGAGGAGTGCTGCTTACTGGCTTGTCCTCATGGCTTACTCAGCTTTCTTTGTTATAGAACCCAGGACCTCACCAGCCCAGCAATGACATCACCCATAATGGGTTGGGCCCTACCCCATCAATCACTAATTAAGAAAACACCCTAAAGGGTTGCCTACAGCTCAATCTTATGGAGGCATTTTCTCAGTTGAGGCTCCCTTCTCTGTGATGGCTCTAGCTTGTGTCAAGTTGGCATAAAACCAGCCAGCACAGGGCAGGGAGCACACAGTGAGCATCTCTCCTGTTCACACAGTGGTCTTGCATCACACACACACACAAAAAAAAAAAAAAAAAAAAAAAAGAAACCAGACTCCAGCAGAATGATTAGTCCAGGAGCGGCCACTGTATCATCAACAAAATCCACAAATTCTCAGGTTCACTGAGATTGTCTGGCCTTTGATCCTAACTGTACCCAGAGACAAGCGTGCCTGTTTCAACAGCGACACCCTGTGGCAGGATCGGCAGTAACAACGCACTATTAAGATCACTGAGCCTTTAGTTTCCCACGCTGGCAGTGGTCATATGAAGGACACAGAAAGCATCTTTCAGGAAAATGGTCTGGGGAGTTATCACAGAAAGGTAGACAGGAGAAACAGGAAAAACGCGTTCCCACTGTTGATGCTATGAGATCACAGAACAAGTTCAATTAAATATTGAGCATGTAGCCCAAACCACAGAATAAATAACGCAGCAGCCTTTTGTGCCCTCCACGATTCTCTGTCATTTCATTCACTTATTTCAACAAAGTCTATATGCCCTGTATTTGTCTTCATTACTGCAGGAAGCTGACAATCGGAAACTCAGGAACGTGCTCATGGGAACACTGGCCAGGGACATTCTCTGATCCAAGTAAGCGTGGAACAGTGGAGAGAGCTAAATCAAGGCTCCTAGGATGCGGAAATTTCAGCTCCTAGCAATGCTATCTACAGCCTAAATTTCACAAAATACCTACTCAGAGTTGGGCATGGTGGTGCATGCCTTTAATATCAGGACTTGGGGGGACAGAGGCAGACAGATCTCTTTGAGTTCAAGGACAGCCCAGGCTACATAGTGAGTTCTAGGATAACCAGGGCTACATAGAGATCCTCTTTCAATAAATAATAATAATAAGTATTCTTTAAAAACTACTAAATGCCTATTCATTTTCTTCACCAATTTCTCAGCAGGTCTTTTTTAAAAAAGAGCCAAAGTATATCAATAAATAGTATTATTCTAACTATTAAATGCCTATCTAATTTCCTAGGCACAATGACAGACTTGACTTTATTTATCTTTGCAAAGATCATTGTAAAATGTTACAAGCTATTAGACTGAGTGGATGTGGCCTGTCTATCTGTTGCCAGCCCAGATGATTTTGAAGGTAGAGTTGCCAGAGAGCCAGATACAGTGGGGCACACCTGTAATGCCAACACTTGGGGACAGGAGGCAGGAAAGTCAAGAGTTCAAGGCCAGTTTCTGATACATAATGAGTTCAAGGGCCTCTTGAGATACGTGAAACCCTGTCTCAAAAAGATGTATACATAGTACTATATGCATGATTACTTTAATATATTAAATATGTATCCGTATTACAATACTGCTCAATGTAAAGAAGTCTGCGGATACCGAGGCCTTCTCATACCGCTCACACTTTGGTCCCGGGGTGCTTCAGAAGGATGAGACTGATCTGAGATTGCTTAGCCACACACTAAAGTAGTTCATGGGAAACTGTGGGCATGCTCTAAAAGGATGCCTCCTCTCCTTTTTCCCCATAAGAACATTATAAATTTAAAAGAAAGCCAGTGCCCACAAGTTTTGTTGCCAATAAAATCTTAGCAAAATCAGACCTTGCTATGTAAAGGTTCCAGGGCAGCTGATGAAATTAGGAGTTGGAAAGTGGAAGTAAAAGAAATCCAAGAAAAAAAAATGTATTGTACAAAAATGAGGAAAGAAATGATTTCTCCAGAAATTAATGGAAAGAAAAGTTAAAAAATTAACTGTTTAAACAGTGAAAGAAAAATGATAATATAATGAAAGAAAGAAAAGGAGGTGCAAAAAAGTAGACACCAGTGTGTATCAGTTAGCTATTGCTACATAACAAAATACCCTAAAACTCAGTGGCCCAATACAATGGTCATTTATGAATACAGAGTTCTGCAGTGTTTAGCTAATCTAGGCTGGAGCTGGCTTTGCTTCTCTCTATGGATCTACAGGTCAACTGAGAGAACTCTGCCCCACATCTCTGCTGCTTCACCTGAAGCCAGAACTGAATTCTTATCTGTCAAAGGGGAAGCACAGAGACAATCCTCCGTAGGACTGATAACAGGTTTTTATTTAGAGAAGGGAATTAACACTTAAAGAACTGAGAATTGGACCAGTTAGCCTAACACAGGTAAAACCTGGAGATGTTTTGTTACATGAGACAAGCCATTCACAAAAAGGGGACTGTATGATTCTATCTACATGAGACTGAGGAGTGTCAGATTCATTGAGACAAAGAAAAAATGACTTCCAAGAGGAAGGTATGGAGAATTAATGTTTAAGGTATGTCCAATTTCAGTTGGTTAAAATCAAGGCATTCTGGGAAGCCTGAGAGTGGTGGTCACGAGTGTGCTTGCTGTCAATCGGACCACCTGGGTTCAAACCCCAGCACCCACCCAGTGGAAGGAGAGACCTGACTCCTGCAGGTTGTCTTCTGACCTGCACAGGTCATGGTTTGCATATGCACACATGTACACAATGAATAAATAAATAAATAGTAACAGAAAAATGTAATGAGTTGACAAGATGGCTCATGGGTATAAGCTCTTGCCTCCAAGCCTGACAACCTTAGCTCCAGCCCTGAACCCACATGGTAGGAGAGAATTGATTCCTGAAAACTGTCCTCTGACCTCCATAAGCAAGGCCATGACACTACACACACACACACACACACACACACACACACACACACACACACCGCAAACATAATTTTAATGATTACAATGTTGAATCTGTTGGGATTCTATAATAGGTATACAAAAGAAAAGACAGAGGCTATATTGAACCTGACAAGAGCTGTAGAAAGGTCCTAGCCTGGAACCCAGGTGCCTGAGGAATTGGAGCTCAGGACAACTGGCTTTTGGGTATAAAGGGAGTTTCCCATGCGGGCCCAGAGCCAATCAACTGTGCTTCCCAGTGTGGGGGCAGTGGGAGTAGCTCAGCTGGAGACACAGGGCATCCCAGTTGAGAACAGCGAGGTATCATTCATGTAAGTGAGTGAAACGCTAAACAGTATATGTTACTATGGGAACACACATATTTATGTAAACACAGGGAAGTCTGGAGGCAATACTCAGTCACTATGGCTGGTTTTGTTTTTTTTTTTAAAAAAAAAAAAGGACATTAAACTAATAAAGGAGATGGTTAGCTTGATCAGAATGTCTTTCTTAATAGTACCAAGAATGTGTCTGGGTGTTTGTGTGACTTGAAGTTAAATGAGAAAAGTGTGTGCTAACCCTGCCTTTATTGCACTAACAGAATGTCAGTGTCTGCAGGAGAATGCTGTTCTGCTTGCAATGGGCAATAGTTAATGCTAAGATGCCTGGCTGATCAGAGGGCTGAGAATAAGTTACTCTTGAGCACTCAGCCCTAAATGGAACAACTGCATCACCCATTCAAGGCTTACAGAACATTAAGGAAGGAGCAGGGAAAATCTAAGAGCTGGGGCCTGAGGTGTGGCATGCAGTGCTGTGAAATGCTTATGTCTTCGGCACATGGTTGTCCTACTGTGACCTCCCAGCAATGGGGTCCTGCACAAGGCGGAGCCCACTAACATTCCATGGTGGGTGGTGGGTGGAATCATGAGACCCCACCCCTCTCTGAGGAGCAATGGACAGGTTATGATTGCTAAGGTAGGAGTCAGTCATATATTCCTCAATGGTGTGGACACTGGTAAGTTGCCCTTGCTCAAGTAAATAACTCCCCCCAGCTGCACTTGGGAAAAGAACCAAACTTAAGTGCAATAAGACATGAAATTTTTAAAAATTAGGCATGGAAATAGGAAATATTTGTTTGGGAAGAGGGGGAGTTGACAAGAGGGACAGGGAGGAAAGATAGGATAACAGGGAGGGTCGGGGGAGATG
Source organism: Dicrostonyx torquatus (assembly GCA_028555095.1). Lineage (NCBI taxonomy): Eukaryota > Metazoa > Chordata > Mammalia > Rodentia > Cricetidae > Dicrostonyx > Dicrostonyx torquatus. The sequence continues at coordinate 487,170 of JAQHUG010000551.1, read as the reverse complement.
GCTCAAATGGGTAAAATAGCTCACCATGAAAGCAAGGGGGGGAAATGATAGACATGGCTGCTTGTGCCTATAACCCTAACATTGGCAAACAGAGACAGGTGAATCCTGGGAGCGGTGATGATGATTGTGGTGGTGATGGTGATGATGATGATGATGATGATGATGATAAAAGTGATAGAGAAAAACACACTTTGTCCTACTCTGGCCTCTACATGGTCTTGCACTCCCACCCACTCACAGGTGTGTATGTATATTACAAGCATAAAAATGGGATAAAATTAAAAAGGAAAGGCCAGGCATGCAAGCACATGCTTTTATACCCTCTATTCTGGAGACAAATGCAGAGAGAGATCTCTGAGGGTTTGAGGCCAACCTGGTCTACACAGTGAATTTTTGGCTAGCCAGAGATTATATAGTGAGACCCTGTCTCAAAAATTTAATTAGTTAAATAAAATTTAAATTTAAAAATCAGAAAGGACTTGGGAGGCAGATGCAGGCGGATCTCTATGAGTTCGAGGCCAGCCTGGTCTACAACTGCTAGTTTCAGGACAGCTAAGGCTGTTAACACAGAGAAGCTCTGTCTTAGGGGGAAAAACATATAAAAAAATCAAAAAGGAAATGGGGAGAATATGATCAAAGTACATGAAATATATGTATGAAATTATGAAACGGACATTTTTTAATAGCAGAGTCTGTTTTGTTTGATAAAAGGTTTGGGATGCTGTTTTGGTTCAATCCTTTCCATTTCCATACTCTTTTTTTTTAATGTCTTTCAAATCAGGCTGGAGAGGTGGCTCATCCATTAAGAGCACTTGCTGCTCTTGTAGAGGACTCAGGTTTGGTTCTCAGCACCCACATGGTGGCTCACATCCATCTCTAACCCCAGTTCCAAGGTATCCAACATCCTCTTGGTCTCAGAGACAGTGCTGATGGTGCACATACATACCACCATGGATACATGCACATTCATACCATACATGCAGGCAAAACAGTAAATATACATAAAATAAAAATAATAAATTCCTTTTTCTAAAGGTCTCTCAGAGCTACTGCCATGGTATGCCCTTGGGAGGCATGTGGGCAATTGTTGTACTGCCCTGCCCATCCTACCCACACCTACTCTCTTCCCTCTGAGAGCTGGGCACCTTGGACTGCCGCCTTCCTTCATACGCTGCTCAGTTCTCCGGGGCTCTCCCTTGTTCTCTCCGCAATAATCTGTGAGAAAGGTGTGCAACCAGGAGTTCCGGATGCTTCGGTTAGGCTCAGCCACTGGTTCCCAGTTACACGTAACTTTTACTCAAGTCTCTGTGCTTCTTTTTCATTTATAAAGCAGTGAGGAAAAAAAAAAGTTTAAAGTGTATCCATGGCTTCTACTATAAGGTTGCTGCCGTTAGAAATAATAGGAACTAATTTAATCTTTGAAAAGCAAAGATGATCTTTGGAGATCATTTGGGAAAGGAAGGCAGGATGGTGTAACAGCTGCCTCTCCAACCTACTTGTAAAATTCTACAACATATCACAGTTGTATGTATCGCAAAACCCCTGGCTTGCCTACGCCGGCTTCCCCGGTTCTCCGTGCTATAGAACACCTGATCCAGCAGATGGCAGAAGAGAACTGAGATCGTGGGGGAAACCGGCCCAGGAATTTCATTCAGTCTGTGCTGTGAACAGAAAGAGAACATCCTCATTCTCGTGTGTAATCTGAAACAGCCCTGAATAATAGCTTCACAGTCAGTCTTTCCGGGTTGTACTAACAAAGACGGGTCTGAAAGTCATGTGAGTGACCACTGCAATGAAAACAGTCTCTCCAGGGTTCTGGTGCCATCTGCCTGTAAGCCCAGCTACCACTCCCTCCTGTTTATCCCTCCGTGTTAATGTGACTAATTCACTTTAACGTTATAGTCTCAACGTAAATATTATTTTCTCGGAGAAACTACCTCTGATGGCACATAAAAGATTGAGCTGATGTTTGTTTTGTTTTTATTGTACCTGTGTGTGTGTGTGTGTGTGTGTGTGTGTGTGTGTGTGTGTGCGTGTGTGTGTGTACATGATCACACAAAGGAATCGTAGAGTGGAGGACAAGCAAGAGCCAGTTCTCTACTCGTGAATTCAAAGAAGCTATAACTACCTGTACAAAATCAAGCCGGTCACTAATTACAGCCTGAATCCATGGATGGGGTGGGCTCATGCTCCACTCCTAGCTGAGGAGCTACTGGCAACTGAGGGCTACTGTGGAAAGAGGAATCATTTTTCTCCTGGGGTGTGGCCCCTGACTGGTTGCCCATCTGCATGCAGACAGTACTAACCAGACTCAGCAACTATTTGAAAAAATAAAAACAGAAGAAAAAAAATAAAGGTGGGGAGGACACACGCTGGGGACTCTGGAGAGGGGCCGATATTATCAGATACACTGTCTATATTATGAAAATGTCAAGGAAAAATAAAATATGTTTTTAAATGAAGCTACAGTGCCCGGATCTTGCTGTCCATATCTGTGTGGACATTTGAGAGGTTGAGTCACCTTCTGACTTGAAGGACTTGTCTGGGACCTGGGCAGGGTCAGGAAGGAAGAGGAGGCGCAGCAGCCACAGTCCTGTCTGCAGATCACAGGATGTGGCGTTCTCACATGGACTCCCAGAGCAGAGAGACAGCAATGGCTTCCCAGACCCGCCCATGGGCTGTCGCTTCCTGGAGCCCTCAGAGCCATCTACAATCCGAAAACACAGCAAGGCCTTCATGTGGGGCTCCTAGAGCCCTCAGGAGACCACAGGTGATCATGAGACGTTCATGAGAACCAGAGAACAGTGACAGTGACTCCTACACAGTTGTGTGACAGGTGCAGGAAGATGTCATTTTATAGGATAACCGCTAATCTGGTTATTTTCTTTCTGATAATATATAGTAATTGAGAAAATTCTGGAAAAAAACAAAGAAAATAGATAAAACTTAGAGCATGTTATTCTATTACCCAGAAAGCAATAACAGTGAGAAGACTTGAACCCCGGCCATGTGATACACTGATGACATTTGTGTGAGTTTTCAAAAATTACTTCATCCCCAGTGTTTACTTTAGTTCTGTCATCAATAATTTGATCACCCAGCTCTGTGTCTAAAATCTAATTAAGTCTTCATTTCAGTCCCCCAGGTGTTTAGTTAGTAATAAATTCTCATCATACTTAATAAGAAAAATATTTCAAATAGTTTCACACTTGGATGGATTTCCTAAGATCGGGTGAACACTGCCCTTAACATTAGCTAGTTTTAATTAATGGAAAACGCCACTTAGCTTCTGGAGATGTCATTTCCTCATCAATAAAGTGATGGTGCTTATCTACAATGAGACATTCAGAGTCTGAAAGGCAGTTCTGTTTGTTATTACCCTGGCATAGCTGGTATAAACAGAGGCTGCTACAGGAACTCCTGGATATGATCACCCCACCCAGCTGGCAGAGATCTGTACCAAATGATCTCAGAGATTTCTTCTGGCCTTGTGTTCTGTCACTCTATAACATAAATAGGGGTAGAGAACAGTTGTATTTATTTAAAGACATTCTCTGTTCAGATACACACACACAAATGATGTGTCTCCTCTGATATAGTTTCATTTTTAATCATCTAAGCCATGGTCGCTGATAACTCAGAAGAATTTTCGTGTGGAAGAAGAGAGAACAGATGGGCTCATGTTCCCTTCTCCTCCCCAAGCAGATGATGGAAACTGATCATCGTTCTTGTTGGAAGGAGAACCCAGAATTGTTGGAGCTTCTAGGGTTAGAATCTCTGCCTGATATATTCACTGAGACAAGGCTCTCTCGGCGCTCACTCTCACAACTGTGCTCTCTGTGGTCTAGACACTGTTAGGAACTGTTAAATTTCATTGCCTATTACTGTGAGTTAACATGAGGTAAAAAGAAGAAAAGGAAGAAAGAAAGGGAGGGAGGAAAGGAGGAAAGAAGGAAGGAAAGAAGGAAAGAAGGAAGGAAGGGGGAAAAAGGAAAGAAAGAAAAAGTGGTTCTAAAGGATGGGAGGAAGAGACCAGAGCATAATAAGAAGCCTGGGAGCAGACCTATCCCATAAGAGTGACAACTTGTAGACTTGCAAAAATATCTCAGGAAAGAAAGCACAATTTAAAATAGAGCACCAAGGGCTGGGGTGTGCAAATCAGTGGGAAAATACTTATCCAGTAACCAAACATGGCCCTGGGGCCAGTTTCCAGAGCCACTAGAAAAAAAGTAAATTTTGGCTTGGGAGTGGTGGCTCACATCTGTAATCCCAGTACTTGGGAGGTGGAGGCAGAAGAATCAGAATTGTACAGAGTATATTTGACTGTAGTTTGACTGACTCACAGCACACTGTCTCATCCTCCCTAAGGATCTATAGACAGTTAAAGATTGATAGAGGAGAGAGAGTATGGGGCAAAATAAAAAAAAAAAAAGGTCTGAACCCACTTCCGGGTTTGAAAACCTACCAAAACGCACCAATCCCTGGACTTGATTTGAAATCCACCAATCCCCACCCTGGAAAATTCCATCCCCCAAGAAACCTTATATAAAGCCTGCCTCCTGCTCAGTTCCCTGCTGCTTCCCACCTGAGCAGAACCAACCACTGTCTTGTGTCTCTCTCAATAAATCTTTTGTGTGAGGTGTGTTGTGAGGTGTGACTTCGTGGTATTCCTTGGCTCCCAACTGTCAGGATACCTTTTCCTTCAGAGTTGCATTGATCAAACCTTCCCCTCAGAGCTACAACTCCATTGGGGAAGGCTTTCCCCTCAGAGCTGTAACATAGACATTTTCTTTAGTGGTGTAGGCACCAATAAGATGACCAAGCTACTGCAAATAACCCCAGACTGTTATGTAGCCCTTTTCTACAAGATTGGAGGGAAGCTCCCTAAAACACAAAAATTTAAAAGGAAGATGAAACAGCAGGATGTTCTAAGGGGCAGAGAAGGTTACCTGTAGGGAAGCTCCTATTGCTCAGGAAGTGAACAACTCAAAATAGTTTCAGGAAGTCCCTGAAACTGACTAGATGCACTAAACACCGTCCCACGCATATATATGCCTGAACTGCTGAGGGACACTCAGCTGACTAGAAGAGGCTCCGACAAGCCAATTTACCTACAAGAGACAGATCTGTTAAGCTGGGAAGAAGCAGAAACTAGCTGAGATGCCAGGAAGAGAGTCAGGCCAACTGAGATATGTGGAAAAGACACTCTCCAAACTATTCTGCCAATGGGTTGTGCAGTGTGCTGCAGGTTCCCATATTCCCATGATCTGACAGCCAAGCTGGGGTGGTCTTGTGATGCAGCTGTCTTTGGTTCACTTCTGGTCCTATAAGTAGCCCCTCACTGATATCTATATGTACTATATGTAACCCCAATAAAACCCATTGGTTCACCAAATTGGATTCCCTATCTGACACGCATCTGGTTGCCTCAGGCAAATGCAAACACATACACACATACACACACACACACACAGAGAGAGAGAGAGAGAGAGAGAGAGAGAGAGAGAGAGAGAGAGAGAGAAATTAAAGAAAGCCTTTTTGAAAAATATTGGCAGAGGGCTGGAGAGATGGTTCAGTAATCAAGAGCACTCAGTGTTCTTGCAGAGGACTCAGGTTCATTCCAGGACCCAGTTCACAACAATCTGTAACTCCAGTTCCAGGGAATCCAACAACCTCTTCTGACCTCCATGGGCACCAGGCACACAAGCAGTGCACATACATATATGCAGGCAAAATGCTCAATATAGATAGGATGAAATGTTTTAATCTCAAAAAGTAAACCCCCAAACTTAAAAGGCATGGTGGCACATACCCTCAATCCCAGCACTCAGGAGGCAGAGCTAGGTAGATCTCTTGTGTGCTCAAGGCCAGCCTGGTCTACATAGTGGAACCCTGTCTCAAAATCAATCAATCAATCAATCAAAAAGGATGGACATGGTACATACAACAGGATCGATGGTTACTCCTAGGAAGAAGAAAGTGGAGTAAGAAGTGAACTTTGGCCAGGGCTACACAGAGAAACCTTGTCTCAAAAAAGAAAAAAAAATACAAGAAGTCAGATTTGTCCTCATCTCCTCTCTCTGTGTCATTTCATTTATACATACATTAGATTATCTAATACTGACCCTATCTTTGATGTGCTTTGGGAAGTTTTCCTTTTCTCTTTGAATTTTCTCTTTATATCTGTGCTGGGTATTCTCTATTGCCTTCTCTTCAGGCTAACTTAATTCCTCCCTCAGTAATGTAATGTCTCTCGGGCTGCTCATTACAGAATTCTTCATCTCTATCACTTTGTCTTTTTTTAGTACAACAATTTTTTTATTTATTTATTTAGTGTTTTTATTGAAATAAAATTACATTACCTTTTGTTCGGGTGGAAGCTCCACCCCAGCCCCTGGCATCCATATATCCTAAGAGTCTGGAATGTCCAGGTGGAAGCTCCATCCCAAGTCCCCTCCCCCACCTCTCTCCAAACCCTGCTGCATCTCAGAAAGTCCACCAAATGATGACCCCTCCCCCAGAGATGCTCAAGACCACTCCCACAGTGTGTTTAAACTGCCCCCCAGAAAACAGGCATGTGGTTTTCAGGTCTTCCTTTCCCATCTCCTCACTGGGTGACTGGGAGCATTGTATCCTTTAAACCTAGACTTTTTCTAATTGACTTTGATTTGGTATGATTTGGATTGTTGTGGTCGGCGGAGAGACTTAGCAGAGTATAGAAACTTTTCAGCTTCCCTCCTCCCTTTCTTCCTTCAAGCCCCTCCCTCCTATCCTCTCTCAAACCATCCAATGTCTCTTCTACTCCCAAGTTCATAACCTCCTTTCTTTGATTATTATCGTTGCATACATACGTAATGTGTATGCATGTATATGCACAAATGTACATAAATACAACCTATTGAGTCCATTTTTGTTAGTGGTGTACATATGGCTTCTAGGCTGACCTCTGCATTGGCCAACCAATAACGGGCTCATTCCTGAGAGGCTAATTCTTCTTCTCCCAACAGTCATAAGCTGCCTGTAAATCTTTGTCTGTGGGTGAAGTCCCATGAAAATTCTCTTGTTAACATGTGTACTATGTTGCCATTGTCCCAGTCTTGTTTATGCAGCCACTTCTAGAAGAGACGATTCTAACGAATCCATTCTTCCTTCTGTTGGTCTATATTGGTCATTTTCATGGTGATGTGACCAGTATGACTGGCAGACACAGCCTAAAGAAGGAATGATTTATTGTGACTGGACTCAGAGTTCCATGGGAAGACATGGTGGAATAGGGTGAGCCCCAGTCTGTTGGCATGGTAACTAGCCAGGAAGCAGAAACACAGACTAGAACCAGGGGCTGCCATCATTTTCAAAAGCCTATTCCTTGGTTGCTTTCACCAACCAAGCTCTAGCTTCCTAAATCACTCAGCTTCCCCAAATGGCACCACCAGCTGGGGAACAAGCATGTAGAATAAGAGTCTGTGGGGACATTTCAGACACAAATGACAGATCATCTGCCCACTGAAATTGTCCCATAGATGTACGCATATTGTTTACATTTTCCACTGGAGCTTCTAATATATTAATTATGGCCTTCTTAATTCCCAAATAGTCTCAAAGGAGTAAGGAGTCTCCTTTTGTTTTATTTATTTATCTTTGTTTGGTTTGGTTTACTTTATGACAACAGGGTCTCACTATGCCGCTCTGGCTGGCCTGGAATTATGTAGACCAGACTAAGCTTGAATGTCTGGTAGCTGTCCTGTTTCTGCCTGCCAAGTGTTGGGATTATGAGAATGTATCAACCCACCTGGTCCTGTTTTGCTCATTCTGCTTTAAATCTTTTATTGCATTTTGTTATTTGTTGGGAAGCTCATGTGGCACTGTGTATGTGTGGGAATAAGACGACAACTCAGATCACCGGGTATAATAGCAGGTACCTTTATCTGCTGTGCTGGCTCACCCACCCTTGTTCATTTAACAATTGGAATTTTTTATTATATATTTTGTTATCAAGGGTCAGGCCATTGTGTAAAGCTCCTCTATTTTGATTGAACAGTGAAAGTTCCGAATATTGAAGTGATTTGGTTTCAGCAGCTAAATTGGCATTATTTTGAATTCCTGCCCTCACTATCATATCTCCTCCCTCACATTCCCTCCCTCACATCTCCTCCCTCACATCTCCTCCCTCACATCTCCTCCCTCACATCTCCTCCCTCACATCTCCTCCCTCACATTTCCTCCCTCACATCTCCTCCCTCACATCTCCTCCCTCACATTTCTCCCTCACATTTCCTCCATCACACCTCCTCCCTCATACCTCCTCCATCACACCTCCTCCCTCATACCTCCTCCATCACACCTCCTCCCTCATATTTCCTCCCTCACAGCTCCTCCCTCATAGCTGATTGAGAAGCAGCCTTACTGCAAATAAATACTAGAGACTACTTATCAATTTCATGAAAAGAGCCCACCCTTTCCTCTGAAACCTATAAGAAGGGATCCCTGCTTAAGGTTGGAGATGTGTCTCATGGTTAAGAGCACTCTCTAGTCTTCCAGAAGACCTGGGTTCAATTCCAGGCATCTTCATGGCAGTTTACACACACACATATAACTCCACCCCTTCTTCTAATCTCATAGGCTCCTAAACTCACATGGTACACATAGACTCATGCAGGCTCATTCACATACACATAAATAATAAAATTTTGAAACATCAATCTTATGGGGAAAAGGACACTCTAATCCCCCTCAATGGCACATTCGCCTTCACTTTTCTCAGAGCCTCCACTATGTTGCTGCCTTTTCATAGAAAAAAAAAACTTTTTTGAGACAGGACTTCTCTGGATAGCTCTGGCTTTCTCGGCACTCATTCTATAGACTAGGCTAGCCTCAAACTTTGAGATTTGCCTGCCTCTGCCTCCCAAGGGCTGGAATTAAAGGCGTGCACCACTACACCTGTAAATAATTCTTTTAATAAATAGTTTTGCTCCAAAGGACAATTTCCTTTGTCCCCAAACCCCAAACCTTTCATATTCCCTGCAATTTTTTACTAAATGGCAGACAGTGTATAAAATCGTGCAGAGCAATATAAACAACACTTAGGCCAGAAAATGGGCACTTGTCTTCTCTCATTCATTCACCAGTGTGGGGGCATGGAATCACTCTAGCCAAGAATAGAGGGATTGTGCTTGTTGTTGCTATAGTAACCACCCCTCCACATTGGTTTCAGATTCCTCTGGGGTATTTCATGCTTGATGAGACTGCACGGTGGAGGATATTTCTGTGTTTCTACTTCCCTCTTGGCGTCCAGCCTTCCCTGTGAGCATGCACCACACAGGGGACTTCCCTAGCATGATAGTCTGCCTTCCATGGTGGTGATCTACAAGTGCTTGTTACTAGGTGCTTGTGCGCCTTAGTGGGATTCTCTGTCATCCTGAAAAGTCCTGTGGACCTGAGCCTCAGAGGTGTAACTTTATGATCCTGCTCTTCTTCCTCCTGACAGCCAAACTCTATATTGTCTACACAGGTCTTGTGCAGGAGAGGCTTGCCTGGCTCTTCCTCGGCAGTAGGAAATCACTGATTACACAGCCTAAGAGTCACGTGTGGAACTGCTTTCTACCCCACCCCTGGGATAAAAAGGATGTTTGACTTTTACTTTTCCCACAGGCAATGGATTCCCTCTTGTGATGTGACTTCCCAGTTTGTCCCCCAACTCCTTGCACAGTTGAGAGCATTTGTCCCACAGGGAGCAGGTTCCTGCAGGGTTGACAGTCCTCTCAATCTCAGATAAAAGGTTCCTCGTTGTCTCCTTCCTCTCTGAAGTCTGTCCTCTAAGCACCCCTCAGAGGTTCATGTAGAATAAGCTAAGCTGTTAATGGTGGAAACTTTCTTCTTCTTCTTCTTCTTCTTCTTCTTCTTCTTCTTCTTCTTCTTCTTCTTCTTCTTCTTCTTCTTCTTCTTCTTCCTTCTCCTTCTCCTCTTTCTCCTCCTCCTCCTCCTTCTCTTTCTCCTTCTTCTTCACAGGCTCTTACTGTGTTGCCCTAGAATTCACCATGTAGACCAGACTGGCCTAGAACCCACAGATATCCACCTGCTTCTGTCTCCCAAGTGCTGGGATTAATGGCTTACACCACCACTCACGGTCAGATCTGATTTCTATAAAGTCAGTAGTCTATGTCAGCCTTTACCAATTGTGCTAATCAGTTTCATATTCTGTGATAAAATATTTAAAAATTAACTTAGAGTGCTTGTTATTTTTTCATTTTTATTTTATTTTATAATTGGTCAACATGACCCAAGCTGGAGTCATCTAAAAAGAGGGGACTTCAATTGAGAAAATGCCTTGCCCGGTCAGTATTGGTACTCCCCTTTAATCCTAGCACTCAGGAAGCAGAAGAATCTGGCAGATCTCTGAGTTCAAGGCCAGCCTGGTCTACAGATCTGTGCAGCTGGGTCTGTACAGAGAAACCCTGTCTCTCAAAACCGAGAGAGAGAGAGAGAGAGAGAGAGAGAGAGAGAATGCCTCCATAAGTTTAGCCTATATTCAAGTGTGGGGGAGGCATTTTCTTAAATAATGATTAATGTGGGAAGACACAGCCTACTTGGGGGTGATGCCACCCCTAGGCAGGTGGTCCTGGGTGCATAAGACAGATGAACATGTGAAGAGCAAGCTGGTATACAGACTGGTTCTGGTACTAGCTCTTCCTCTGAGTCTTAATTAGAGGCTGTAATTAACATTATCTTGGGTATCTCAAAAACCAACAACCATTTTCTCTTGTATCTGAATAGTCATGATTTTCACAGCAAGGATCAATCTCATTAAAAGTATCCAAACCCCCCGAATTTGGAGGACATCTTTGTTTATCTCTTGATATAAGATCTGAAATTCTACTTACCTCGTGCATTTATTTCTCTAATGCTGCAATAAAAATTACTTCAGTTTACTGGATCAAAACAATACACATTTATTATCTGCATGGTTGGGAAGGTATCAGAAATTCAGATATCACTTAGTTGGGGGCCTCTGTTTAATGACTCCCAACAAGCCAGAAATCAAAGTGACAGCCTGGGCTAACATCATTTCAAAGTCCAACTGGGACAGGACAGATGGACTTCTAAACTCACTTCACAGTTGTTGACAGGATTCAGGACATGGATGCTGTTGGGTCGAAGGTCACGGGGTTTCAATATGTGTTGACCAGAAGTCATCACTGGTTCCTCATCATCAAGCCTCTCCATGATGGCATCTACCTTCATCAGAGCACACCAGAAAGCACGGGCAAGAACAAGAATGAGACTATGGTAGCAAGAGAAGGGTACCTAACCAGGTAGAAACCGCAGCCTCTTGTGACCTAATCATGGCACAGATAGCTCGATTGCCTCATCTTATTCATGGAAAGCAGGTCTCAGAGTTCCAACTCAGAAGGAGATCACACAACAGATTTAGTACCAGGAGTTGGGGGGTACTCAGATGACTGCCTATCTTACTAGGTCTCACCCTCTAGTCCCAAAGTCCTCCTCACGCTTTCTTTCCGGAGGCCTAGCAGGACCTCAGGCAAACTGGACTCCAAATGCCCTCTTGTGCTTCCCCTGGTCCCCTTGAGATGGCCCAGTCACACTCATGCCTCCTTTCTCTTTGCTGCACAACCCCATTTGGCTTTCAGAGAAAGAAAGAGGCCAACAGAAGAAAAGGAAAGCTTGTCTAAAGCTAAAGACTTAAAAGATGTTCTGGTTTCCAAAAGAAATTCTGCCCCATGGTTAAAAAAAAAAAAAACCCTCCCTGTGCTTATCCAGTACACTTGACCCAGGGCCCCACAGTGCACTATCCCTGTTCACAGGCACTGAAGCCACACTGTCTTCCTGAAAGAGTTATCTTGCCCTTAGCTGTAGCTCAGCTCCACAGAGGGACTTAAAAGGAAACAACAGCTCTTGGTCCCGCGCAATAAAAAGACAAATGAGTCATAACAGTCTGGATTCTCCTCCACCAGCCTCAGCAGTTCCGTGAATCGTCTCCATAAAAACCCGCCCTAACATCCCAAGCTGTGTTCCAAGTGCCAAAGCCTCCCATTCAAGAGTTTTATAACTCAGCCCTGTGCTCAGAAATGTCACTGCACATAAGAGGGCCTTTGATCTCAGGCCGGACCCAAGCCCAGAGTCTGCAGCGAAGCGTGGTGATAACTATCTGAAGAGAAAAGCTCTTTGGCTTCCTCTCAGCTCTTTCTACTCGACTTTTAACAAGCTGCTTAGCTCTGGGCATCTGCCCTCTGCCCTCTGAGCTTCACTTGAATCAGAAGTAAAACAGGCCTGTGCTTATGCGCTCCGAGAGCTTTTACAGTGACGACGGTGGCACAAGGTCATAAAGGGCTCACTGTGTGCCAGGCACTGTCCTCCGTTTGTGCAGGCTGTAGGAAGAAATGGAAGCCCAGAGAAGCTCGGAGTGGCTGACAAAGCCACAAAGCCAGGAAAGGGTGGAGTCGGGATTAAAAAAAAAAATGCATCTCCAGAGTAGATCTTGCTCCTCCACAATGAGAAGAAATAATACTCCATATATATCCCAGTATGAAGTCATAAGAGTGTCTTTAATAAGAGCAGAACTTCGGAGCAAACTCCTAGACCTAAAAACACATTCTTTTTCCAAGTTCTGTGTTAGAAATACCTTTGGTAAGGAAAGTGAATGGGCCTGCTTTGCACTGTATAAAACTTTACACAAGCTTTCAACGACTCCAGCTGAACTGAAGACTCCAAGTCTGATTAATTTATGCTCTAAAATCTATTGTAAGCAAGCCCGTTGGAAGTAACTTAGTTGTCCTGTGGAATATAAAGATAGAGGGCTGGGGAGAAGCTCCATGCTAAAGCACTTGTCTGATGTGTAAAGCCCTGGCTCTGACCCCTAGCACCAAAAATTTGCCAGATATGAGGATTTTGTTACCCGGCATACTGGTACACATCTGCAGTTTCTGCATTTAAGACCGAGTGAGACCAAGACTGCCCTGGGCTACATAGTAAGTTTGAGGACAGCCTGGGCTACTGAGCAAGAGCTTGCCTCAAAATAGTAGCAAGAACAATAACAATAATAAATTAAAAGAGAAAGAATTCCCCCTGATTTAAATTAGAAACCTGGACTTTCGAAAGCATATTTTCAGTAAGTATAGAAATACACAAAATACATCTAGGTCAGAAAAGCATGATTGTTGTCATAAATAAGATGCTTAATCTATCCTTTCAAACATATTGGTATTTGAAAATTAGTTATGGGAGATGACTCAGTGGGTAACACGCCCACGGCACACACACACGGGGATCTAGCTTGGGATCCCTAGCATCCAGAAAAGCCAGGGGCAGAAGTGCATGTAGTTGACTGTTTATACTCTTTTAACTCTTTACTCTTTGGCGGGTCCACCACCCAGCTCCCAAATAAATCACATGGAGGCTTATTATTATTTATAAATGCCCAGCCTTAGTTTGGCTTGTTTAAACTTTTTTTTAAAATTTATTTATTATGTATAGTGTTCTGCCTGCATGTCCACCTGCAGGCCAGAAGAGGGCACTAGATCTCATTACAGATGGTTGTGAGCCACTATGTGGTTCCTGGGAATTGAACTCAGGACCTCTGGAAGAGCAGCCAGTGCTTTTAAACTCTGAGCCATCTCTCCAGCCCCTGTTTAAGCTTTTCTTAAATTAGCCCGCCTACCTTTCGCTTTTACCTTTCTCTATTTCTGTATACCTTCTTTACTTCTTACTCCATGTCTGGCTGTGTAACTGGTTGGCTAGCTCCTGATGTCCTCTCTCCTTATTTTCTCATGCCTCGATCCCTCTCGCTTCCCGTTACCCTTTTTCTTCTTCTTCTTCCTCCCAGCCCCGCTAGCCTTCCTCCTGCCTTGCTATTGACTGTTCAGCTCTTTATTAGACCAATCAGGGGTTTTAGACAAGCAAAGGAACACAGCTTCACAAAGTTAAACATTCGTAAAGGAATAAAGCATTTCTTTGCATCATCAAACAAATAAATGCTCCACAGCATAAACGAATGTAAGACATATTAAAATAATATTCTATAACAAGTGCATGCCTGTAACCCCAGCACCGGGGCTCAGAGACTGGCAGACCCTGGAGGCTTGCGGCAGCTAATCTAGCTGAAATGCTGAGCTCTGGGTTCAGTGAGAGACCCTGCTTCAAAATGCAAGGCAGCAGGACTGGAGAGATGGATCAGCATTAAGAGAACTTCATATCTTTCCGGGAAACCTGAGTTCAGTTTCCAGCACCCATGTTGGACAGCTCACAACTGTGATCAAACACCCTCATCTAGCTTCCAGCACACATACACACACACACACACACACACATATAAATAAAAATAAATACTTTTTTAAAGGGTGGAAATCAACAGAGGAAGACATCTGTTATTGATTTCTTCTCCCCTCATGCTCACATAGGGACTGCAAACCTGCATATGCATACGGTAACACAACAAATATCCCACCCACAATAGATACACTCAAGAACCGCTTATTTCAAATGGACCCCAGAGAGCTGAGTGCGATGACATGTCTGTAATGTCAGCAAGTGGGAGGTGGAGACAGGAGAATCGGGAGTGCAAGCTTAGCCAGGGGTCATGGTGCTCGCTTTTTATCCCAGCATTCAGGAGGCAGAGGCAGGCGGATCTCTGTGAGTGTGTGGCCAGCCTGGTCTACAAAGTGAGTCCAGGACAGAGAAACTGTCTCAAAAAAAAATAGTGTAAGCTCATATCCAGGTACTTAAGACCTTCTCTAGATAGATAGATAGATAGATAGATAGATAGATAGATAGATAGATAGATTTTATATATATATTACAACCTACTTTCTTCTGTTAATGTGGCTGCTCTATTACCCTAGCCAAAAATCTTAGACTTTCACTGAAATTGTTCTTTTTAGTGCGTGTGCTGTTGTTATTGTTGTTGGGGATGGAACACAGGCCCTCACATGTGATAAGCAAGCACTGTGGTAGTGAGCTACCCCACAGTAGCCCAAGAGTACTTGGATTGGAATTGATAAGCAGGTAAAAATACAAGCCTGCAGCTGTTCCAAACTGCCCATTGGGGAAAACTGTCTGAAAGTCAGAAAGTGCTTCTGGTGGTGATGCTAGGATATCATTATTCTATTATATATTCATATCTAACTCTACCCAAATTCCCTTCGGTGCTATGCAGCTAAGAGCACCTATAAAATTACGTTTTTATTTAAACCTATGTATTGAGTTTCTGTCACATATTACCTATGGAGTCTGTACTAGTTCAGAGGTTAGCTCCCAGATTCTGCTCAGTTACCAATAACCACAACAGGTTATTTGGATCCCATAGGAGTTGGGTATTCCAAAGCCATGGCCATGAGCTGAGTGTGTCATCTAAAACCATCAAGC